>JASXSY010002557.1:0-277340 GCA_034509805.1 Sipha maydis | reverse complement strand
TAATATTTTATACGACAATTAGTTAAAATTTTAAAGCGGTTTACAATTTTCATATTTTGAACGTTTAAAATAATTATTTAATTATAGTTGTTTTGTAAATGTTACTATAGCATTTTTTATCTATTCTAAACGGGATTAAGTGACTTACATGAATATTAAAATCTTATCAAAACAATAAATCATAACTTAAAATTTCAACTTAATGTATTTATTTGGATATTTGGCTGAATGTATATGTTTATTTATAAAATAATGATTATGAATATATATATTTATGTTAATACTTACAGCTGACTCTAATGGTTAGCGGAAATGAAACACCTAAAAGCAAAGGATTTAACAGCCAACATTATATTGCGGCTGTTGTCGAATACTACCCCAACTTAGGATCTAATCCATTGCAATCGATCCAAAATAACCTACCTGTATATGAAGACATTATTCACAACGTTAGTCAATATGTAAGTACAATAATTGTATTAAATTATTTAAGTTGCAATTTAAGTACAATTTAAGTTAAAAATACAATTTAAGTCATAAATAAAATAAAATAAAATAAAATTTTAATGAGTTATTTACATATTATATATTTAATATATTATTATAAAGTACAATTTAAGTTTATAATAATATATTAAATATATAATAATATGTGAGTAACGCATTAAAATTTGATTTAATTTAATTTTTAATTTTCTAAAACGTTACTGATAGTATATTTTATATTACGAAAACTAATTTTACACCTAATTATTATGCAACTATAGTATTACTTAGGCCAGGCCCTTCAAATTTAAAGGAATAGGGACAAAAATCTTGCCAGAGTCTACATTATTTAATTTATTATCTACGTTATTTAATGCAAACTATAAATAAAAACTATTTATTCTATATATTATGTTGGTGAAGTTGGCCTACCTTAGAACTGCAATTTTTTTTTAATCCATTCTCTTATTTTGCAAGTTATGTACAAGTATTTGTTAGTCAATTTTAATAATTTGCAAAAAAAAACTTTAAATGAGAAATCAAAAATTTGTAAGTGAGGCATACATCACGTAGCCCACCCATTTTGACCTACAACTTTGAAATCGCCACCAAATGAAAGTTAATGATTAGAAAGAATTAGCAAATTTGTTTTTAAAATTTGCAAGTCATTCAGATGGCTGCTATAAGTTTTTTAACTTGTAAATTTGACATAACAAATACATAAATATTGTTAATATTATTTTTGTTATTCTATACAAATACATTATACAAGTACTTATATTCTATACGTTAATATAAGTATAATGTCATTTATGATGTTACTTAGTGACTTTCAAATATTCGCTATAATTATTATCTTTCATTTGATAACCACTTTGAAGTTTTCGGTCAAGTAATTATATGAACTACACAACTACAAAAGTTAGCGACCATCTGAATTACTTACAAATTTTAAGAAGGGACTTGTTAATACTTGTAAATAAACAGCTATTGTTTGTAACCATTTTCAAAGTTTAAAGAAAACTTGGGTGGGCTAACTTCGTAAATTTAAAAGCTCTTAGTGGACACTCAGTTCACTTGTGAATTCTAAAAATAGACTTGCAAATACTTGCAAATAACTAATAAAAGAATGTTATGGATTTAAAAAAAAAATTGCTATAATATAATACTTATATTTAGAATAATTATTATATTATATTGTTATTAATTATATTTCACAATTTTTATAACAACAAAAATAATTGTCAACTAAAAATTATTATTTATTATCTTAACACAATAATTGCTATGTATGTAGTATTCGTTGAGTCTATCGGGGTGATCTAATTAATTATCAATATTTTTTTAACCATTTCCTTTATAATGTATTTAATGTAAGTAGATAAACAATAAGTGGTACGCGGAGACCTACAAAGTGCGAAACCTGATGTATAAGCCCCATTAGCTATCCTTTAATGGTAGGCCTAACTTAGGTATACCTATGAATTAAAATGTCTGTCATATATTACTTATGAAATTGAGTTGTTTTAAATAAGCATGGGAGTACCTACTTACTTTGGAGCAATATTTTTGATTCTAAATTTTTAATGAAAATATTATCTTAATATCATTAGGATAACAGAGTTGATAAATTATGATTTTCAAGTACTTAATAATCAGTATTTGCGAATTACTTAAGTTTTGAAAACTATTTTGCATCTTCGAAAAATCATAAATTTTATCAACAATTAAGCATACCAAAAATAAGGTATCTACTCGAATAAAAATAATATAAAATATAAATTTCAATAAACAAAAATAAATATTTCTAAAAATATAACTATGCTAAGATAACATAAAATCTATGAATTCTTATAAACGTAGTGAAAATAAAAACAAATTAAAAATGTATATGCATTACTTAACAGTGAGTGGATTAAAGTAGGGGGATTACTATTGATCCAAATTATATACAAGCACAAAGGTTTTTAAAAACAACATAAAAGCTACAACCAATGTTTAAATTGCTCAAGTATTATTACTATGAATAAGAAAATAAATCCCCGAAATTATCAATGCATTTTAGACTATAGATCCTCCTCCAAAATTAAATCCTGGATCCGTCACTGTTACTTGACATGCCCGTAGGAATATAAAATATTAGTTTATTGTACAAAAATAAATTGATTTTTAATCATAATAGCTTAATTAAATAAAAATTAACATTTATAATATGTTACAGGATGTTGATATACTAGTTTTTCCTGAAGCAGGATTGACCGGAGTCACTTTACCTGATGATAGAAAAGAAATACGACCTTTTTTGACCGAAATCCCTTCCCCGGAAAGTAAAACTATCCCGTGTTTTACAAAATACTGCAGTACGGTAAGTTCAAATAAGCTTAATAGTTCATGATAAACTTGTATGTAATATGATAATATAGTAAATATAGTAAGTATAAAGTAAATTATTCGATTGAAATTATTAACAACTGAACGTAATTACTAATAATAATGCATGTACTAATGCTATACTTATAGGTGTTGAATAAACTATCGTGTGCAGCTCGGCTTCATCACATGTATGTGGTGGTAAATTTACCAGAAATTGAATACTGCAAAACTGAAGAAGACAATGCGTGTCCAGAAGATTTAGCTTATTATTACAACACGAACGTGGTATTCGACAGAGAAGGAAGAATCATTGCCAGGTAATATTAATGTTACTAAAATCATTATAAAATTTGGGCTAAAATCAAAACGCGTGTAATGATTTCAGGTACAGGAAATTTAATTTGTTCCGAGAATTTGGATTTAATCATACCCGTCCATCAGAACTATGCACGTTCGATACTGATTTCGGTGTACGATTTGGAATGTTCATATGTTTTGACATACTGTTTGAAGATCCTGCAGCACGCCTCATTCGGGAAACTGGTGTTAAAGATGTTATTTATTCCACGGCGTGGTTTTCAGAAATTCCTTTGTTAACAGGTTCGATACATTAATACGAGTATATTACGTAAATTCACATTACTATACACAAAACTACTGTTTTTCACAATGCAATATATACATCACCCCTAGTTCATTAGGTTTACCGCGTTTTCTAATCGTTTCTTGTTTGTTTCCGTTTTTAGTATGTGATAATATGTTTATCGTATCTGGGAATTAGACCCTATATTATGTAATCAAACAAGTTAATAAATATTAAATTATGACAATCCGTACGTAGTATACAAGTTACGTGTAACACGTTAATTCGACAGTGAACCCATCGTAGTATTAACACAAACATTCGACAGTTGTAAAACGCTTTCGATTTGAAAAACATCGTAACCTATATATTTTCTAACGTTTACTATTGACTTTTTCAGCCGATTCAGTGCAAGCTGGCTGGGCGTATTCCAACGATGTAAATCTTTTAGCATCAGGTTACAGTATGCCGGCAATGAGCGGAGGAGGCAGCGGCATTTATGCAGGCCGGGACGGACCGTTGGTCATGATTATGCCCGACCGACCGGGTACTCAAATAATAGTGTCGAGAGTGCTGAAGAGAAAGTTCCATGACAGTGGAAGTCAATCGAAGAAATGTTCCATTGATAGTAGCTATCGGACGTTCATGTCTGATTATCTAGTCCTACCTTACGGCAAAGAAAACTCCGCACCGAGTAGCAATCGGCCCAGTGATCTCAGGTCAGTTCAATTTCACACATACACGCGCGCGCGCGCTCGCGTGCGCTTTTACCTAAAATATTCTAAAATGTTTTTTTTTTTTCTTTTGAAACTCGATTACAATACTTACAACGTATTTATTGTTATTTTACCGAAAATCGAAAATACCAAATTATAATGAGTAACAACTATACAACTAATACGGTATAGTAGGACGATCAACACATTGTGCTACATTACCATCCTCAGAGATAATTTATGGTAATTCAACATTAGCGTCCAATGAAATCGGGTAGGTGGTCAATGTTAAAAAATAAGCTTTCTACAAGACGTAGGCCGTTGTAATCATACCGAAGGCGTAGAAAACGTACTTCAACAGTGGTACAGTATGCATTATTGCAATCAAGCACACGATTATTATAACTTCAAAGAATATTACGGAACGTTGCTTATTTTGCACTGTCAGTAAATGTTTCGGAAACAGTTTTTTTAAGGTTATAGTCTGTAGGTAAAATTTCATCGCTTCATTTAAAACGTACCTGTAACGCGAGTAGTGAGTAACGGATTCGAGAATTCATATCGACTGACAAAGAAGTGGGGACTATTCAGAACTAACTCTTGAACCGAAATCGCTTTCTCACTTCCGTTGTCAGTCTACCGAAAAAAGATGATAATATACGAACCGCGCTGATAAATAATATTCTCTCGTTGAATCTCACGATTGCGAGTCGATTCAAAAGTCGTGTAAAAATTACGTTCCACGTACAGCGTGTGCTCGCCACGTGAATGTGCCGCGCGCGTAGGGAAATATTATGCAAACCAAATGACGAGCTCGACGCGCGCTCGCTCAACTCGAACGAGGAATGTGCTACCCATACATCACGTCAATTTAACAGTGACGTATTTATGGCTGGGGAGCGATGGGGCGAAACTCCCCCCCCCCCATCGATTTATATGTTTGTGTAAGCATTTGCGATGTATATTTGTTAAGATAAAATAACAACGATTTTAATAGAAAACATAGAACTTATGATTCAGCAAGATCACCTATTGTTGATTATTGTTGTAAATAAATATTGTTTTCTAGTACCTAATGTCTCATATTAGGCTCAATAAATGTTATTTTAACTCCTGGGGCACATCTAGGATATTTTTTTAGGTAAAAGCAATACAGCCCACCCCATCTTTCTTGAACAAGATTTCATTAGCAACCCTCCCTCCCCCCCCCCCATCCCCTCCGTCCGAATATAATTCGGTCAGATGCGCCACTACAACTGCTGGTTGCCGGTTGCAGGTTCTTCACGGACAACAGCTTCAAGAACTTCCACGTGGAGACCATGCGGTCGACGGACCCGGACGCGGACCAGGACGAGACGCTGACGGCGACGTTCGCGTACGAGCAGGACGGGTTCGAGTGCGCGATGACGGTGAGCTGGCGGAACGAGAACAACAACGAGACGACCGACTACAACATGTTCGGGTACTCGGGCACGCGCTCGTTCGGCGGCTTCATGGACGCGCATATCGAGACGTGCGGCCTGACCGCGTACAAACCGGGCACGGCTCCCGCGGCCGTCGTGTACTACGACCCGCCCAAGGATCTGGTGACGATCACGGCGATCACGATCACGGCCCGGTCGCCGGACCTCGGCACGTTGCCCATACCCAGCACGTTGGACACGCGCAGCTACCCGCTGACCAACGACCACTACACGTTCAGCAAACGCACCGTGACGGTGGGCAAACGGAAGATGCTCGAGGTGAACATGGAGCTGTCCAAACCGGTGGCCAACCTGATCACGTTCGGCATCTACAAGCTGCCGCAGCCGTTGGTCTGATGACCGACCCGTGACAGTCTCCGTTCCTCATGAGTGCATTGTACTGCGCTTCAGCAGCATTACGCACTACGCACACGCCATAGAAAGAAAAAAAAAAACGGATCGGCGTAGTGATAATAATAATAATAATAATAGTTATAATAGTAATAATTGTAATTTATGCATGCGGACAACCGCCGAACCCAACAGTACATCAACGTTAACGAATAATGTTATGCAAATAAATCGTGCAAACACTAAAAGTAATATGGTAAAAATAACAACAACAACAACAACCAGCGAGTACGTATGGATATCCCGATGTGTGTATGAGTGGGACAGCAGAGTGGAGTACATTACGCCCCGGGTGGGTTCTCGACGATTCCGTGGAAAACGAATTCACTGAAAATATTGACATGCAAATTAAAGCTCAGCGAATCGAATAAATGTAATACGTTCCCCTCGGAATTATAACCGTCTAGAATTCTCTGTACAGGTACATATTGTGCACTTGAATAAAACTCGTTGGTCGATTTATATTATAATTCGGATGTTTGACGGCGTGTACTTAATCCGTCGCAGTCAACAATTTTAATTTTCATCAAAATTACACAACAAACTCCCTTTCAATCACAACTCTTTTATATCAAATCTGACTACTCGTTCAATTCCTGATGATCCCCCGCGACTACTGAAGAGAGACTGGTGTAGAGATTTACTTAACGAATAAATAAAAAATAAATAGAAGGTAGTGCTATCACTGGGTAGCTTCTTCCCTCGCGTGTTTCATGTTAAAGGACATATATATTTTATACTTCTAATTTAAAAATATATATATATATATTTATGTAAAATATTTTTAAATTAGAAGTATAAAATATATATGTATATATATTATAATATCCAATTTTGCGGTGCCGATCATTTTGTAACAGGAAAAAAATTAAAGAAATTGAATAATTTAAAAAAAAAAAAACTTACTTGAGAGTGTGTAGTGTGTGTGTTTTTAAGAAATTGTAAACTTGTAAAAAAAAATCATAGAACGTAATCTACACCCATTAACGTTTCTTTAGGTTTACACACGCTTCAACAATTTTAACAACTTTTCTAAAAACATAATGTAGCTGAATATAATATTTATTGATACTTATTACTAAATGTACTCATACACGGTAAACTTAACATTTTGTACTGTTTATTTATATCATAGTTTTAGAAAATCTATATATTGTAAGAATGTATGTATATTATTTAATACGAGTATGTAATTAAGTCTTAGGCAGATGTATAAGTATACATTTTAATAATGTTCAATATGTATTACGACTATACTATACGGTCGTGTAATTGTAACGGTAGACATTTTTGTTAGAACGGAACATTCTTCGTAGTGCATTTTTAGCAATTACATATGTATCTACCGTTTTATTTGAAAATGCGCTAATATTCACGGGAAAGAACTTTGATTTTTACAACACGCGCTATTGCAAGTATATCTCGTAAATCATATGTTTCTAACATATAAAACAATAACTTTGATAGGTACTTGCAATTAAGTACTTAAAGACAATATCCATAGCAGTTTACAGGTCATAGGAATATGGGTTCATTTGACCTTATTTATAGATTGAATAAAACAAATACAACGAACGGGTCGTGTTATAAAACGAATACCAATAAAGTGCTTCGATTAAATCGATTTACTTTAAATATTAAGACCGTTACACGTTAATTTCTTTATTATTTATTTTAATTAAAAAGGTAATTTTTTAATATAGTACAAATCCACAATGATTATTTATTTTTTCATCGATTTTTTTTTTTTTTGTTAATTTTAAATTTCAATGTTTTATATAAATTATTTAAGTTTATTCCGGACTTTCGATGGAATACATTTCCCAACAGTAATGTTGAAAGTATTCCATCGTGAGCCTGTGTACATTTATAATTATCAAATCGCAAATTTATTATGACAATTACTACTTGTGTCTATGTGATTATGGATTAATTTAAATTTACTGATCTCCAATTATTTTTCTAGTGCTTATTTGTTAGTATTGAACAATGTATGACGGATAGTATTTGATATGTATGGATATTGAATATTTATAAATATAAAGTATAATAACACTTACGAGTTGTATTTATTTGTTCAGTAGATACTAAGAAATTAATGATTCAAGCCCGGGATCAACAAAATCTAGTTATATTTTATCAATGAACAATAAATATTATTATATTGTTTAAATAATATGTATTTTATTTAAACTAATTGTACGGCCTTATTCGAGGGCGTCTTCAGACCTTGTTTACAAAGGGGGGGGGGGAGAGAGAAAGGCGAAATATTAGAAAAAATTAATATTAATTTATATGGGATTCAAATACAGTGTAGAACCAATTTTTTTCTTCATTTTTCGAAATTTAGAACTAGTCTCCTCTACAAAATATTGTGTTACTGAAATGTTACCTACATCATTAAAAACAAATCATCGCAGTCATTTATTTTATTGGTTTATATAACAAATTCTCTACATCGTTTGTTCTTAGCAAAGAGATCTATTATTTTTACATTTTCACAGTCTGCCATGTGAATATGCAAAGGCGACAGATCTGTTAATCTACTTTGTCCCATTTCACTTCTTATCCAAGAATTGTTCTATTATGTACTTATATATTCTAATACATATTTTTTAAAACAAAATATCCAGACTCCATTAATTTAGACAACAAATCTCAAGTAATTTAATATTAATTATAAAATTGACCAATTACAATGCAAATTAGTCTACTTAAGGGGAGTACAATTGCCCCCATCCGCCTCATAAGGACGCCCCTGGTCTGACTTATGAAACATTATCATAACTTTATAAATTTATTGAATAGTCATCGATAGTCAAAAATATATATTTAGTAGATATCAAAACGCAATTTGTCCAGTGATTGAAAGTCACATAGTCATCATATAATTTTGCATTATTTAGCCATAAGTATACACCTTATCCCAATAAAATCAAAAAAATTTTCGATTTTAATATTTACAGGATTCAATTATTCTTCACAATTAAAATAACTATAGATAAGTACCTAAGGTCAAAAATATGCTAATTTGTAATTATAGTCTATAATTTAGAGAAGCCAGATATTTGAGGAAAAAATATTAAGGGTAGGTAACTTAATTAAAAATGTTGATTTCTTTTTTCATTCTGTTAATAAATTAAAATCAGTTGTATTTAATGATATGTAATGAATAGTATTAAGCATGTATCTTCTATGTTATATATTATGTAATGTATAAGCCTCACTTTATAATTAATTGTTATAGCATATATATTGTGACAAAAAGTATGTACACTTACACTTTGAGGTGTAATTTTATAATAAATTATATAAATTATTGATGAATATAGTATATATTTATGCACACGAAAATTCAAAAAATATGCAAAAAAAATGTTGTTGTATACTAAAAAACAAATAAACATATTAATCATTTTAGATATTCAAATTGGAAATTTCAGCAATTATCAAATACAGCATAGTATAGATTTAAACTTGGAAAATAACTTGTCTATATCGCACAACACTTTAGATGGTGGGACTCTTTAATACAAAAATTGCAAGATGTAGATTGTTTAGTACACAATTTAAAACGAAAATATTGAAAAAACAAATATATAAATAGGATAAAAAAGTTGATGAATAAAAACAATATTCCAAAATATAATTATTTAGAAAAATAATCATTAATTGTTATTTAAAAAAAAACTCATATAAAATTTATTAAAATATTTAATTTAATCATATTTTCCTAAAAAATACAATAAGATTCTACTCATTGTAAAACGTCAACATTTTGATTCAAATTTAGTTGCAGAAGAAAGTGCATGTACATAAAAATATGGATCTTTAAATTACTAATTATTCACCAAAAAATCCTCCTCTTTATCGCACTAAAAAACATTTTTCTCATAAATCCCAATCTACACTTGTTACTTTCACAACTAATTAAAAATACAACCTTATTATTTTGTAAATTTTATAAATTGAATCTATAATATTTTTCTTTAATGTAATATCAGCTTATTTAAAATTTTTACTTCAAAAACGGTGATTCATAATGTATTTTAATACAATTATTTTAATTTTAAATAAAACATTTTCCATTTTTACTCATAAAATATATTTTATTTGTGTTCTATAATTAAATACTTTTTATAAATACTATTTTTAAGTATACATATACAAATATAATTAGAACTTTATAATGTTGATGTATTTTAAACATTATACTCAATTAACCATTCATTACAAATTGTATTACAAGATAAAAAAATAAAAATATTGTTTTATTTTTAACCACATTTATAAAGTAAAAAATTTATAATTAATGAAAATAAAAAATAATATAAACATAAACACCAATTTACTTTTATTTAGTAGCTATTAAACATCCATTGTATTTAAAAATTATATATTATTATCAAGTGATTGGATACACATTTTAGTAATTATATAATTATTTAATCATAAATATTTAAAACATATTTAAAGTAATTATTTTTAACTAATTAATTCTTAAATTATAAAAAATTGCTTATATTCATTACTATATTTGAATGTTTAACCCTAATCTAATTAAAAAATAATTAATTCGGTATTTTATTAACCAAAACAAACTGGTTCATAGGTGTAATTAAATTAAAAATGATAATTTAATCACTTAAATAAAACAATGATATAATGAAATAACTACTAAGGAAATTGACAAATAGTACTATTTAAAGTAATATAATTTTTAAAAGGAACAACATTTAACACTTATTGTCATTTGCTCAACTATAAATCAACTGAAAAACCACTGAGAAAATACTGATTAAATTATTAGGAGACTAGATTTAATACTAGCATGAAAACTAGGAAACAAAAATGTGTCTAATGTTTAAAATATAAAATAAATACAAAATTAACTGTTATATAAAAATAATATGTCAAATAAATTTTGTTAATGTGCATTTAAAAGTTTTTATAGTGAGCAATTACAATAAAAGTTATAAATTATAAGTTTATACTAAATATGGTCATTTTTAGACCCAATACCCTTATACAGTAAAATATATAATTGTAAATTATAAGTGACAGCATATTAAAAATGTTATTAAAAAATGATATACCCTGTATCACAATATTAACTGTGGAATGATACAGAATTTTAAAAAATAGGCAATTTATTGATTAAATTTTAAAATCTTTCTTTAGAAGTTGCAAAATCAGTATCTTGTAATAGTTGCAACTCTTGAAGTTCTTCAAATTTTTCATGGTCTCTAATATGAGCATAATTAGCTGATAAACACATCAGATAGTGGACCTATTAATTATAAGAAAATATTAATTTTTAAATGTTTAACTATTCTCTTTGACTTATAGTGAAAAAGATTTATTACCAAACTTATTAATATAAGAATTACACCAACGGTACCCATCACAAACATAAATTCTGATTTTTCGACAAAATCTCTACAGAAGAATTTTATGTCTCGAGTTTCACAAATCTTTAAATAATCAATACGAGTTGATTGTGGAAATAGGAAATCTAAAATATATAGTAAAAACATAATATTTGAAATTTTTTTTAAATAAATATACATAAATACAAATTTTGTACATACGGAACTGTGTTAAATCAATACACTGATGATAATCTTGAACTTGAGTGCTAGAACACATTTTCCAAAATACAGTCATGACAAATGTAGAAATTACAAGGAAACCAAGAACAAAAATCCAAAAAAATTGAAGTATGTAAATTATGCCCATAAACTGAAAATAAAATACATTAATATATATTATTCAAATTTAAAAATAATAATTTTTTAACTATAGTTTTATACATACGATTGCACAAGATATACGACCACCAACTCTAGATCGCCATGCCTTGTACATACGGCGACGTGTTGCTCCAGTAGCAAGAAATCCGACAAATATGATCATTAACGAAACAGCTCCCATTCCTGCAGCAATCAATACTAAAACTGTTTTTATTGTATCAAGCCTATAAAATATAAAATACATTAATTATTAAAAAAATATTAACAAAAACTAATAGTTCGGCTTCTTATGTGTAAATGATTGAAAATATAAAATACCAGCCAATATATAAATGAAATACTTGGTCCATCATTAATGCACTTAGGGTTGCACCACGATACATTGTTCCACAAAATATACCAATACCAGTAAAACACAATAAAGCTGCTATTAAAGTAGCATATGGTATTCTTGTGGTACATGCTACAGAGTTAGTAGCTACAAAAAACATAAAAATAAATAAAAATATTACATACAGAAATTCTTTCATTTTGATAAATAATATAATAAGAAGAAATATCCTTTGTAAAAATGTATTTAATAGTATACAATTTATGACAAATAGCCTCTTTTTTTCAATTCAACAAAGGTTAGATCCCTTTCTACACATATTGAACATTTCATTATATGTAAAGCCATAAAATGTTGCATGCTAGGTAAATACATAGAAGTGAATATGTTAGGACACATAAGCTTAATTAAATATTGTTGACTAAAATTAATTAATTTAAATGTTACTTAAAGTAGTACAGTACTAATTAATATATTAATATTTAAGATGTGATTACTCACATTAAACACACTTATGTATGAGGTAAAATAAAAATGTATAACATATAAAAATCCCAATTTCTAAATTAAGAAAAACTATGAAAATGTAAGGTTAATTAAAATAAATATTATATTTTGTTTTTTGATATAGTAAAAAACAAAAAATTGAATCATATTATGAATTATATAATGCTTATCGATTATTCATTATTCTATCAGCTTTGATACTAAATGTTATAAGAGCTTTAAATTTACTATAAAATAAAATAAAAAAATCTATATTAATAACTGATTAACTTACATGCAGCATCACCAGCTCTTATTTTATAACTAGAGTGTAATGAATACTCTGAATAACGCCCAAGAGTTTCCCTAGAAGGAATGTAGTGTGAATTTTGTAAAGGCATCTCCATTTCAGGCCTCTGGAAAGTATATTTGCTCATTGCTTATAATTCTAAAATATAAATAAATCAATAAATTTTTTTAAACAACTTTTATTTTTTTTTTTTTTTAACTTAAACCATTTATATAAGTTAATTAATTATAATTATAATTATTTCAGAATTACTTTCTGTCTACTAACAAACTATAAGAAGAAACATACTGGTTCACATTATACTATTTTAAAAGTGTGTAGAAGTATTAAAAAATAATTTTATAGTATAAAAGTGATTGATATCTAACTCTAATTAACAATATACATTAACAGTATAAATTACAATTCAGTTACAATAGTAGCATTGAATAATTTTAGTTTATATAATTACCAAATAGTAACAAATTTAAATCAAAATAATAAGAAATTCTCAAGTTTTAATATGTTCAACTGAAAATCAAGACTTATTGCAATACTATATACAGCGTTGTTATACACAAGTATTAAATAAAATTATTATTTGATTATAGCAAATAATATAATCCCAAGCGTATAACTGAATGATAATAATAGTTCAATAAACCACTTTTTTTTAATCATTAGACCTAATTGGTACTTTATTACGTAACAATTTTAAGAGTTATTAGTCATACATTAATATTTTTATCAGTTTAAACATACTACTACGTAGAATTTGAGAATATTATATGATTCATCCTGACACCAATGTACATTTTCAAAATAATGAAATAATAATTGTAATAAACCTATCTACTTATTGATGCAAGATATTTTATTGTACATATGCATACGATAAAAAATAAAACTTTTTTACAACTTATTGTATAGAGAAAAAAATACTCCACAACTCTACTTGAAAATAAACAGTTTTAATTGTGAAAATAATAGAATTTCACTGCTATTCAAACTCTTGAATCTATAATATTGAATGAATAGTATTATATAATCTATAATATAGACAGCTTTTCAGTGCTCATTCAACCATTAATAACTTGTTTGTACTTACGTAGTTACACAAAATGAATCATTACTGCAGTCACAAAAAAATGATCTTCTAATCAAATACTGATAAGATATTAAATTAGGAACGAATAATAAATTAAAAAACGGAATGCAAGTTATGGAATGTCCAGTAATGTTGATGAAATCAACGTTCAACAACTATCTGTTGACAATTTACATTTTACTGTTATCAAAAATTGTTTGGACTGGGGAAAAAAAAAAAGTAATCGGAAAACAATGGAGCGGGCTGGGTCAGTGGGCGGTGAATTTCGAAAGTGAACGTTTGTCCGTTGGAGGTACTGCGTATTTTTGAAACCATGTTTTGTCGACGAAAGAAAAATACGCGGCGAATCCGTGATTCCGTGTTTCCATGTTACGTTATAACCAGGGCCTGATTTAGGCTTTTAGTGGCCTTAAGCAAAATTAAAATTGTGGCCCCTTGTCAACAGTAGCATAAATAGTCCCCCTCCACAAATAAATAAACAAAACAAATATATAATTATAATTTATTTATACATTTTAACAAACATAGTTATGTTATACATTTTTTATTTCTACAGACTATAGATTTCTTTACCTACTTATTATGTACAGAATTAAACATTTTTTTTTTTTTTTATATTAACTCTAATAAAAATCGATGGTTGTGGCCCGTATAGTGTTTCCAGTATGTACAAAAATAGATTTTTATTTCTTTTCTTTGCATTTTACGCTAATAAGGAATAATTATTATATTTTTTTGAAATATTATATTTATTTTTCTTATGCTTATTTTATACACTGAAAGTAGTAATCTAGAAAAAAAATATTAAGTTCATGAAAATCCGAGGCCCCCTAATAACGGAGGCCATAGGCAATTGCCTATCCTGCCTAATGGTAAATATGGCCCTGGTTATAACTCTTTAGAAACTAAAAATTGATAATTAATATGATGCGTGGTTAACGTCATTTATAGATATCGGACGCATATATATATATATAAAGATATTATAATAAAATAAGTAAACGAATGTCGAATGATCATATAAGCTTGTAAAACTGGATCACTTAAATATAATTGAAAATATGAGTGCGATAGAAAAATAATGAACAAAAAAAAGTTAGGTAAAAGAAAAAAAAAATTGATTATGAAAGGTGTAGTAAGTGAAGATAATTTAGAAAATTACTGGTTTTTTTTTCAATTTTTGTCAATTACAAATGA
Organism: Sipha maydis; assembly: GCA_034509805.1. Taxonomy (NCBI): domain Eukaryota; kingdom Metazoa; phylum Arthropoda; class Insecta; order Hemiptera; family Aphididae; genus Sipha; species Sipha maydis. The sequence goes on along the minus strand of JASXSY010002557.1, from coordinate 262,144 downwards.
TAAACAGGCGATAGCCCTTTACAAAATATATAATATGGATAATGATGGAAAAGAACTATACAAGGAGTTCGTACTTTTATCAGAAAATATTATCTAACGTATTGCACCTCTAGAAGTTTTAAAACAGATTTTCTGATAAAATAAATAAATTCGTGCTGAAATTTTTTTTTAAAAAGACACAAAAAAAATATTCGTTCTAGGCCTCATAAAGTGTAGAAACAGCACTTGCCGTGAATCGTAAACAAGTATATATAGGTATATATAACAAATACTATAAATTTTACAGTCAAATAACACAATCAATGGTAAAAAGTATATGTGTCCACGGTACGGTGTAATGCTCGTACATCTATATCTCAGTGTCGTAGCCAGTGGGAGGAGATATAATAACAATTTTAATTAAAATAAATAAATAAAATTAACAGACATTTAATAATAATATTAATTCTAATAAATAATTTATAAATGCAATCATGATGATATAAACATTAAATAATAACAAATATAAAAGGCAATGAATTATGAAATTAGATATAATTTAAATGTCAATTTTGACATCAGCTAGTTATTTAGAAGAAATTATTTGATTTCTAAATATTTTACAGACTAATAATTTTTCAATGATTTAATAATATACGTTCTTTTCAATCATAACCATTTAACCATTTGTTTATTAAAACATCTACTTTTATTTTTTGTAATAATTTAAAACGATTTTTTTTTTTATAATAGCAATATTTTTCAAAAATATTTAAAATATGATTAATTTTTTTATTAAAATAAATAAAAATTGCCTTAAGTCCGATATTATCATTTTTAAAATAACTGTTATTTTTATTTATTAAAATAATTTGATTTTTTTAATTTAAATTGTGTGTATATATATATAGTTAAAAAATTATTTTGACACACATGTGACAGTTAAATTTTTTTTACATTTATAGGTAATGTAGCCGGCAAAATATGTTACTGAATAGTCCTCCAAAGCCTCGATTACATTGAGCGAGTTTACAAGCTGCTTATTGGCAAATTCACTATCTGCTAGCAAACTCGCCCAGTATAATCATGTTCACTAGCCAACTATCAGATTGTAAAGTATCTGCTAGTAAAGTTGAAAGCTGGGCTACTTTACTCGCTACTCGCTGGCATTTATAGTTTCAGTGTTTACAAAATGTCCAGGGAAATAGTACGTGCGGGTGTCATTATTTTAGGACGTCTATTTAGCACATGATTTTTACTCGCTAGATAGTTGGCTACTGAGCGAGTAGAACGTTTTGCGTGTAAGCATTATAATCGCACTAGCCAACTAGTCCACTTCTAAAATAGCCAACAAGCAGCTTGAAAACTCGCTCAATGTAATCGAGGCTTGAAATGACTTTTGTAATTTCGTTTTGGTCAGAAGGCAACGTTAATGAACTAGATGAAATAATCGATTCAGTATTACTACAACTAGAATATACGTTAATGTACGTTAATCACGAGGTCAATTATTATATTAGTCATCTGTTTCTTGAGTTTCTTCACAATTAGTTCCGTTTAGAGTACATAAGGGAAAATTACAGCAACCATTTTTAATGGAAGTTTTTATCGTTTAAGATGTAAAATTTTTATTATACCCTCCTTTGCCTAAAAAAACTAAATCCGTTTTCCAGAGCATCCTGGTTTAACCAATTTGTTATAACTAAAGACCAGATTTATATTCTCTTAAAATAATTAAAATATGATGTTAATATTTTCTAAACAACCTTAAAATATCCTCATTATATCCCACACAGCATTTTAAAAATAATATGTTCAATATATTTGAATTAGGTTTCATTGTAAATTTTGGTTTTAGAATATTGTAAAATTATTTTGAAAATATTTGATCTTTAAATATTTAAATCCAAATAATAATAATAATAATAATAATAATAAGTTTATTTAGAAAAAACAATATACATTTACATAAATATGTTAGAATAAATACATATGACACAATGTTTGCAACTCCCCTTTAAGCGTAAGCTTGTTTTGGGGGGTGTAAAAGTTTGAGTACAATACAAAATTGGAAAAAAAAAAAAGATAATACAAATTATTATAAGATTTACATAAACTAAGATAAACTAAGAAAAAAGAAAAACATTTTTAGTAAAACGATATAATCAAAGATATATTTACATCAATTAACATAGTATGGTATACTCGCAAAACTTATATCAAATTAAGACGTTTTATCACAAATTTAAGTTTGCGAGATCTAAAGTTTTCAGAAAAGATTTAAATATACATATATTTTTGTAATTATAAACATTAATATTCAGCTGTCTACATATCAGAGATGCTGTAGATATAGAACTTTTTAGACCTAATTGCTTTTTTGAAATAGGCACACAAATATTAATATTTTCTTTATATCGAGTATTATATGAGTGATTAACTCTAGCTTGATTATGCTTAAATCTGTATAATCTGTATAAATATAATCAAAACATTGTGTACCAAATATTATTTATAAATTTTCCATAAGATGTTTTGAAAATATTTAAACCCACATATGATCAAAACATTTTAAAAACAATTCATACCAAATATTATATATCAATTTTCCATCGAATGTTTTGAATACTCTAGCGATGAATGCATTAAAACTCTGTTTACTTGAAAGTAGATGGGCAAGAGCTGACCAACAATTTTTGTTCAACTTACTTCATGGGAGGGTGGACGCACCTCGACTCTTAGAACGCATTAGTTTACGTGTACCGAAAATGTATACTAGATCAAAAGAGCCATTCCTCCTCCCCACCTCAACGTCCAACTTTCTGATGAACGATCCCTTAGTCAAAGCCATGCGCTTGTCAAATAATAATAACGTTGATATTTGACCTTAATGTAACTTAATGTTTTCCGTTTCTCTATTAACTAACCTCTGTATTACCTTGCTGTTGTATTATTAACTACTAATTAGGTATTGTTTTTCCAATATAAAAAGCCGTTTGACGTTTATATATATATATATATATATAAAATAAATAAATAAATAATAGCAGTATAATATGTATTTACGTGCATTTCCGTTTGTTGAGTACGCAAAGCGAACATAAGCAGGGGCGGAGTGAGCCGCCGGGCAACCGGGGCAATGCCCGGTGGCCTGGCTTGCTTATATAAGAAATGGCCTGGTCCTGGTGTGATGAAAATAATTAATATTTAAAATATTTAGCCATTTTCGATGACTGTAAAAACAACGAAAACAAATTTACAATGTGATATGTGAACCACCAATTATTAATTTGTAAATACTCGATGTTGCGATAACTCGTTTTCTTATTATCGGTCGTCTTATTATTATAATAGACAAGTAAACACACAATCTATAAATAGTTATTCAAACGGGGTATATTATATTGTAATTGACACAAAACAACAAAGTATATGACTATGATTGTAAATATCATCACAGGCTTGCATTTTTATTTAATAATACCAAATACCACAGATTATGTTTGTGGTTTGTATAATCTGCGATAATACGATCAATACAGAATAAATCCAAACAAAACCGTAAAGTTTTAATAAGTTAATGTGCAATTTTCGATCTGATTTTTATTTTCAGTATGGATAAAAATTCCAAAACCAAGAACACACGAAAAGGAGGACATGAGAGGGAACAAGAGAAAAATAAAAAGCTCTTGTCTGAGATTGAACAAAAGTGTGAAAAAATTAATTCATATTTCAAAGGTAGGTAGGTATTGACGTATTGTAGTATGCAGAGTTGAGCAATATAATATTATCTAGATAATTATTCGAATAAGTATAAATTGGAATAAAAAAATATTCGAATAAACATATTTTCAAATTATTTGAATGATTATTTTTTATAATTATTCGAATAAAAATGTATTTGAATAATTTTGGAACATAATGCTAAATAATAATAATTCTAAATTTTAAGAGGACGTCATACCCCTGTTATCTCTTTCTTACGAACGAAATACATTGCAAATTTGCGTTTAGCAGATTCAATTTTATGCTGTTAGCTTTAATATTAGAGTCAATTTACCTATTATCAAACTTAAAGGTAACAATATTATCTAGGGCATTTCAGAGGATTTTATTTATATCTTAATTCTTAAATGAGTTATTGTTATGTAAAATATTAAAACTTTAAAATTCTCGCAACTCGCTTAAAAATTAAAATATCAATAAAAGCATATGAGGTTTAATTCGAATTCTTCACTTTCTAGTTTCTTCTTTTCGAGTAGATAGTTCTATATTTGTTTCATTTATAGTATTTTTCTATTAATTCTAAATAAAAGAAGATATACAACCTTGAACTTAAAATATAATGCCTTGTCAACTATTGTTTGTTAATATGTAAATATTTTAATTACCAAAATATCAACCATATAACTACGATAAAATTACTAAAAATTAATTAAATAACTATGTTTGGATATTAGTCAAGTAATTTTTTATTTGAATAATCATAATTAACAAATATTAAAATAATCGTGAAATAATCATTCAAATAAAATATCATAAAAATAGAATTGTATTTAATTGCTACCAATGCTACCCCTGAAAAAAATGTACAACTGAAGTATATAATGTAGTATTAGATACGATGATAAATAGCATGACTACTAGATTTGTAAATAATAATTCTTTATATTTTGATCTATTACTTTTATCTCCACACAATTTCCCTCTCAATGATGTGCCTGAAAATGCGTTTTTAACATTGTCTAAAAAATTAAAACCATTTTTAAAATGTGATGATGGAGATAATCTTAAAGAAATAAGAAATTAACTCTCAGATGAACTATTGAATTTCAGCAAATCGTGGAAGTATTTGAAAAACTCCCTAGAAGATGAATATCATGTCCATAGTTTATCATGTGATATGAATGATGAAGATGAAAATCAAGAAGAGGATGACTTAGAAAATCAATTTAAACCTTGCAACTCTACTTGTAAAAAATTGTGCAATTTGTTGTTACAGATTACTAGTTAAGTACAACTTATTTTCTAATGCATACAGCTTATTAACTATAGATTATAAATATCTGTTGACGCTACCAGTTACTCAAGTGTCCTGTGAGAGATAATAAATGGTAAGAAATTAAATTTGAAAAAGTGGCCTGAAATAAATTAATGTGGCCTGAAAATATCTGTTTGTCCGGTAAGAATTGTTGAGCCACTCCGCCACTGGACATAAGATTCGCTATTCAACACCAATCGAAATCTATCGCGTACGATATAATAGAGCACATCAACTCCCGTGTTCAACCATGTTTGTAGATAAATAAATATTAACATATATGTTTGTTGAATATAAATGTTTTACCGAAAGTTAACCGACGTCGAAACGAATAAACAGATATCATGCCGCACGTAAGAGCAACTAAAATCTAAAAAAGTTTTTTGAGAATATGTGCACAACCCGAGGTAGGTAATGATTCCGCACACACTACGTAAAAGCGATCGTATACGGGTTGCAAAAAAGAAGAAAAATCAATAACAATTTTATACGATTTAAATAAATAAATTGATTTTCTCAGCCAAGTGTATACGTATAAACTCGTCGGTTTATAAATTTTACTAAACAATTTCAAAATTTAGGTCTTATGATTATATTCTGATATTTGAATTTATTTGTTATTCGATTTTTACCTGTGTGCTAATTTTATATTAATACATTTTTTCTTTCTTTAAAAAAAAAAAAAAAAAAACATTTACTTCAATATCCGTTAAAAATAAATCGAATCTTACCGATATCATCGTGGTTTACGTTAAACTGAAAAAAACTAAAACGTTAAAAAATAAAATAAAAAATATATATTTATGTATATAATTATATCAAACCATCATATCAAATATTAATAAATAAAGATATACCTAATAATATTAATATATTATATGTTTATTTTTTTTTTCAATCCAATTTGAGGTCGGTTATAAAACATAAATAGTCATCATTATTATATTCAATGTATTATCTGTAAATTGTTTCAGAATTGTTGGACACATTCATTATAGTACTAATACTTTTTCATCTATATTACTACGAGTGTATTATTGTTGAGCACTCAAATATTTTGTTTAATATAAAGTGTTAATTGTTAAATATATTATTTCTGTACCCGTAAAAATGTAATACGTTTAATCACCTAAAAATGTATGATCAGACAACAGTAGATACTTAATTTTTGATTAGGAGGTGTTGGTAGCGAATCTATTCTACGGAAAATGGTTTACGGTGAATTGGTTATGATGAAACTGTCTGCGGTGAAATATCCTGATTTGGTTATCGATTGGAGACTGATATATTCTTCCATCGAATAGGCATATCTGTCAATCACATTATTCGTACATTCACCGATCGGTCGAGTGCAACGGAAGTTGCAGCCAATAACGATTTGCACGCATATTGATCACGACCATGGTTGGCCATAATTTACTTGACCAGACGACGAGCTTTTTAGTGACAACGATACTTGTATGCGATGTTGTATTTAGTTATAGAGTGTATAAATGTTTTAATTTAAAACAACAGATCTGCGGTGTCTCATATTCTTTTTTTCTCTCTTTCGCGGTAATATGGTAATTTTCTATACTGGATCCACTGCTGAACGATACCGTGCTTGCCGACCCTTCACCTTTATCGGCCGTTCCTTGTTTCATACCATCCTTGATCTGAGTGTTATGATAGATAGCTGAGATTTCAAGTTTGTTGACGTATGGCCGGGTCGTAAACAATTTCATGAACAATTCTATCGCGTAACGTGTCGGGAAAATGGGTCCTAAAAACTGTAATCAAACAATGTCTTCGTTCACTGATTTACGCTACTCTACAAACGATATTTTTGTATCTCGATCCTTGTCCATCTTACTCATCACGATTTCAGTAAAATCGCGATTGTGTTGCTCTATGTTAACTGTTTTGGACTGCATCACAAAAATTAATAATAATGAAAAAAAAATCGATGTTTTATTTTAGATAGGTATTAATTTTCCTTTTATCTTGAAATGTCTAAGATAACATGTCTAACATATTATATACCATTAAATATGAAATTATATAAACAATATAAATAATGTCTTACATGGCTACAATATATTACCGAAGGATAGAATATTATTGATAAATATTTAATAATTATTTATGAATAAAAAATATGACCTGGTAGGTAACAAATACTGTAACTACCATAGTCCATAGACTTGATTTTATATCGAATAAAGGAATATCGAAACATAGGTTCTTGAGGTGGTATGCCAAAAGTACTCAAAAACTTTGAAAATTTTTGAGGATACTACACTATATCCCTAATATACCTCACCGTGTAAAATTAGTCATATTGCTTTACTTGTGTACACTTAATATTATAAATTAAATATTTTAAATAATTATTATTACCAGCAAAGTATGCTTGAGTCAAACTTTAGTATAGAACAACTAAAGAAAAATATTTTTAAATATTCCTAACATTATATTAAACTATAATGCACATCAAAATATAAATCAACGCCCGTTTCTCATAGAATTGATTGAAAAATATTGTTATTTCACGATAAAAGATATTATTAATCACAATCAAATACAGCCTATTTTACTTCGAATAATGTTGTTTTCTACTAAGTAGTGAAATAATTTTCAAAATCGGTTCAGTAATTCCAGAGATTATTTCCTACAAACATAAAAACTTTAGTCCTTAATAATATTATTATGTATATGTATATAATATGTTATACGCAATGCATTACTAATTTTACTCATTTCTTTGAATAAATCGAATTTGACTGAATTCGGACAATGCGATAAACAAACATCACATATCATAGCAATTTTGTACAACCCATATTTTGAAATATCATCAAAACAAAATAAAAACATTTATATAATTAAGATTACGATAATAATTATAACAATAATAAATAATCATACTCCTTAATCAATAAATATTAAACATATTAAGGGAATGAGGTAAATTATACAAGAAATCAATTTAACAAAAAAAAAAAAATTGAGGAGGGTAGGGGGACGTAAAATGTTGTTGCTCTATGGCGTTATTGTTCAATATGATGTCATTGGTTACGGCTGTATGATTATAGTAATATACGTGATATATGTATAGGTACTATTCATTTTACACACTAGAACAAATAATAATTGTTCAATGTACGTACAGTAATTTTATTATCGATTAAATAATAAACGATAATGGTCGGGTGAGATACAAAATGCATGAGTTACCATTTCTAATTTACATCGCGTTGGTTACTCTACCGAATGATGTCACGTTTTGATTTTGTTATTTAACCAATTAATTATACAATTGTTAAATTTTTATACACTAAAGTATACAGTTTATTAATAATAAACATATTTCGTGTTCAAATAATAAATATTGATCCTCGAATCGGACCTCATGATCAGCGGTGTAATGACTTGTAGAGGCCCCGATGCATGATAGGCAAGTGAGTTTTTATTAGATATAAACTTATTTGGTATTTATCAATTTTAACAAATTCACTAAAATATTGTAAAAAAGAAACATTTTAGTTCAATATATACATTTTTTTAAGTTACATATTTTTTAAATATTAAGTAACATTTTTTAGAATTAAAACATTTGGTAATATTTAGTGAAATAAATGAAGTCTTATAAATTATAACAAAATGTTACTTTTTAGTACAATTTTTAATTTTTAAAGCGTAATATTTGGTGTTTTTTTAATAAGATACTGTAATCAATTTTATCACCTATTTTTTGACTACTACAATATCCGTGTTCTACATAAGAGCTTTTATACAGCCCTAAAAATATTAATAAATATATGCATTCACTTACACAATTATAAATGTTTTCATTATGAGTTGTAAATAATGGAAATATTAATACACTTAAAAACTGTAGTAATATTTATATTATTTTGTTCAGGCCAATTCTATTAATATTACATTTCAAAAGAAAATTAATGAATACTATCAAATAAACTTCACAAAAAGAAAGGTACGTGATTTTTTAAGACATTTGCACATTATATATGGTATATATATAGTTCTTTCTTGGATGTCCGTTTAATTATTAAATAATTATTAAATAAACTAAAAGAAACTAAAATACTAAAAAGCGGAAATCTCATAACTTAAAAAAATATGTATATAATAGGACGATTTAAATTATTTATTTATTTTTTATCAAGTTTATTATACACCTAATATAATGTACAGATTTTCTTTTTTAATAGTATTAATAGAAATTATGGTCTTTTATATTTTAATATTTTAATAATTTATATTTATATATTTTATACAATGTATATACTTTACAAAATTTATTTTAACAATTTTAAATTTGTGTTTTATTATATTATACAGCTAAAAATGTGTTTATTGTTCATTCGATTGATGTTTTAAATTTTAATATTGTATATTGTATTTATGTCATTATTTTTCTTCTTTATTTATAATAAATAAGTGACTGTATTGAATTAATGAACAAAAAAAAAAGAGTAGTTACTTTAACTAAAATAGTTATTTATGAATTAAATAACAGATATAATAAAAACTGTAACCCATATTCAGATCATCTACCTTACATTTTAGACAAATGATTAATGGAAATATAAAATAGATTCAGATAAAAGCGAAAACAGTCATTCATATCAAAATTACCACATGTATTAAATATAATGTTTTATTCTAAATAACACGCGAAGAGTTAGGGAATGTGATATCATTTTATTACTCAGTGAACATTTAAAGTAATTTAACCGATTGATTACTATTCATTTTCCAAAACAAATCATTCATAACTAGATTTTTTTTGTAATTAATAGAACGAAAGTTTGACTCGCTATTAATTTGAGTAAGGGTTATATATTTAATATTTTTTTTTTAGGTACAATTATTAATTTTGGAGATGTTGGATCATAAAATTGAGTTTATTATTTATGGATTTATTCATCTGGACTTTGAAATGTTTGTTTTAGTAAGCTAAATTATAAGTATCAAATACCTTATATTACAATTATACTTGAATTTTATTTTATTTCCAGATAATGGGTACAATAGCTACATATTTATTGATTTTAGTACAGTTGGGATTTTCACCCAACGCTTTAGAGAAAACATACAATACGACTACCATTTCAACATCAGCCACAAATAGCACAAAAGCACCGAGCATTTAAGCACAAAATCATAATAATAATATTACAGTCATCAAAACTGAATGAATTCAATTTTTATATCCATTTAAATTTATATTTTTTTTGTTATCCATTATATTTTACCACTCAATAAATTAAAATATTATGATTAAAAGGTTTATATAATTTAACTATGATAATTAATTTTTAAAAACCAAATGATTATCATAGTTAATGTTTTTATCACTATTAAAATATTGGATTTTTTAATATAATTGAACTATTTTTTTAATATTTTTCAAACACCTCCTTCGTCCTATTTGTTACACACATACATATAACCATTTATTACGAACATTGAAGAATAGTATAAGAGTGGTTATGAAGATGGACGTTAAAGGGAAAAGAGGAAGAGGAAGACCAAAAAAGAGATGGTTGGAGACTTTGGAGAATGACATGAGGGCTGTCGGTATGTGCAGAGGAGATGTGATTGACCGAGTGAAGTGGAGGTGTAGGACAAGGGTGGCCGACCCCAAATAGTTCGGGGAGAGGCGAGGCAGAAGAAGAAGAAGAAGAAGAAGTATATATGGTATATATGCACATTGTTAGTTTAATACATTAATCTTAAGCTGTTATTGCTATAAGTGTTATAACAAGGTTTTTGGATGTTTATCCCAGGTTCACTGTAGAGATCATTGCAGTTATTGAGTTTGACTATAGGACATATCCTTTGGTTATAAACACAAGATACTGTCATACAGTTTATTTCCGTTTAACGAGTACTACTAAAGAACTCTCAAAAGTAATTATAATATAACTATGACCGTGATTTTTAAATGAAACAAAGCCAAGAATAATTTGATAAAACTAAATTAATTTAATGCATTATAATGTTACATCAATTTATAGTTAAACAATATTTATAAAGTAATAAGGATTGAAACTTATCTGACTAGTATAAATATCTTGATATGTTATAGCACATGTTAAAGATAAATTATTCTATATCATAATTATTATACAAGAGTATGTTATTTGTTCCTATGAAGCAATACGAATTTAAGTTATCACACAATATTTAATTATTACATATCATCGAAATGCAAATAAAATGTAAACAGAATGACGGATATAAAATTGTAATCATTTTTATTTTGTATCTAATTTATTACATTGACAAAATACTTGGTCCGTCAGAACAAACGCATGTTTTTCGAAATAATACTACGCTAAAAGTAATTTCTGTAAAATAATTTTTATTACATCAAAAAATGTAAAAACATATGCAATTTTTTTTACTGTAACAAAATTTAGGTTTTGAAAATAATGTCAGTCATATGGCATCCTTGAGCCGCAATGCAGGTATGCAGGCGTTTCCGAAACGAGTCCATCATGTCGGTCAGCATCTCTTCCGGAACTTCACCCACAACTCGTGTGATCTCGTCCTTCAATTCATTTAGGGTTTATGGCTTGTATTGATATACTTTTGATTTCGAACAGTAATTTAACAAAACGACACAGTTTGGCGTGCAATAGGCGCAACACAAATTATTGGCCCTTATTTTTTTCAAGGACAACGGACAAACGACCACTGTAAATTTAGAACGTTACATCGAAATGCTGACCCAATTTTTTTTCCTGAGCTTCAACGACGACGTGTCAGTATTAGAAAAGTGTTTTTTTCAACAAGATGGGGCATCACACACAGTTCGTGCCTCATTGGAGGTTCTTCGCCAAAAATTCTCCGGACGTCTCATTTCATGCTTTGGTGACGTTCCGTGACCCCCTCGCTCCCCTGACTTGTCATTGTGTGATTTTTTTTTGTGGGGTCACTTAAAATCAAAAGTCTATTAATACAACTAACAAACCCTAGATGAATTGAAGGACAAGATCAAACGAGTTGTGGGTGAAGTTCCGGGACAGATACTGACCGATGCGATGGACTCTTTTCGGGAGCGCCTGCATTCCTGCATTGCGCTCAAGGGCGCCATATGACTGACATTATTTTCAAAACTTCAATTCTGTTACAGTAAAAAAAATTGCATATGTTTCTACATTTTTTGATGTGATAAAAATTATTTTACAGAAATTACATTTAGCATAGTATTATTTCGAAAAACATGCGTTTGTTCTGACAGACCCTGTATTATTCAAAAAACTATTCTTCATCAAATAATTATGATTCATTCGTAGATGGAGGGACATTGTCAAGTATTTTTTCGTCTTTAACCTGAAGATTGTAAAACAAACATTGATTTTGTGGTACATACTTGTCTACTTTTTTCATGACAGTTTCTGGAAAATCACCAGCTACCATTCTTATTTCAAAACATTATAAATAAATTAGCATGAACAATTCAAAATTAAACACTTCGTATTTTATCTTACTGTATAATATCCTCTGGAAAACAACAATTCACAGCTTGAATAACACGAAATAATTCTGAATCAGTTTCTGGTTTAAGATTTTGAATCATTTTCAAAAGACCATTGGTAATAAAACTTCTTCGTGATTTCGCATTTTTCGGCAATGTCTAAAATAATTTCTAGTACTTAGTAATTTTCATTACTAAAATATATTTACGTTTAATAAATTGTTGTTAATTATAAAAAAAAGTAATCGCACGTGGGTTTATTTAATTGCATGCAAGTAGCCACAGTACATAATTAAGTGTATATTGCAGTGCATTTTATAAGGAATTTTCAGTGGGCGACAAACATTTTTTTCCTCATAATAGTCAATGTATGATACCATAATACGATTAAAGTATTACACGTTCGTTTCGCATTATTTTGCCCAATCGTTCAAAATACTATCGACAGAGTATAATCACTGGGTGACATTTATGTCGCCTAGTTAACTAGTTAAAAAATGCACTGGTATATTGGATTTAACGAGATTATAAGAGATTCTTATAAAACTTTAATAATCTTATTATTATTAAACTTTAATTATGTAATAAATTTAAACGAATAACTATAATAATATGTATTCTACATTGATTTAAGGTTAATGAAATTCTACTACAATTATACACAATTATGCACATATGAGCACAGAATCCTGGTAATTTATATTCAATTAAAAATACTTTGCTGATTTTATTTAGTATAAATATCATAATTTCTTCAGGAGTTGATGGCGTTAACAAGTTTTCAAAAACTGTATAATCGTCACATTCGTTCAATATTAGTTGAAGAGCAGTTCTACATTTATGCTTACACTCGCTTTCCAAATTTGAATTAATATAAATCTAAATTAAAAAAAACATTATTAACAAATCATAATATTAATTCATTATTTCACATTTCGTCTTTTTTCTTACGTCCATTATAATGTTTAAAGCTCCACAAGCTGAAACAGTCCTTGAATGTTCAGAACTGTGTTGCCCGATCATACCTATTGTCCAAATCGCGCCTGCTTTCATAAATCTATCCACATCACTTTTTAAAATAGCAGTCAAATGCAGCAATCCCTTAAAATTATATAAAATGTTATTAAATGGTTTGCGTTATATGAACGTTAACCAATAAAAAAGCATTTAAACCTTGGACTGAATTACAGCTGATGCAAGTATTGGTGACATAGCGGAAATATATCCCAATGTAAGTACAGCAGGAGTAGCCGGGTGTTCTTTGCTACACGAAATCACATTTATCAGTGAAGCTATTCCACCATTGTTAACAACCATTTGAGCTATCTGTAACGACAAAAGTCAGTTGATGACGAGTTTCACGCAATCATTTAGAAGTGTCATCAACAAGTGAAGGTTATAGGTCTACATATTCTTTGCGACATAGCGACGGATTAGGAAAGTTATAAATAATGTATGGTCATACTTGAACACTATGTTTAACTATTTCACAGATGACTTTGGCTGCATTGATACGTATTAGTTCGTCTGGGTGCGCCATCAACAACAATATTTCTGGAAATAAGTCTGCCTCGATTGCACTTTCAGTTAATAACAGCGAATGTTTAACAATGTTTTTTATTACTACCAATGCACTTCTCTATAATTATTAAAAATTATTGATAAATCAAAAATGAATAATACATTTAGGATATTTAAACAAAAATATAAAAACTTATATGTTATATACTTAAAATATATTTAAACAGCAATATAAATATCAAGCTCTGTAAATAATTAATGATAAATTAAATTCTATAACGGTATTGACTTTACTTGGACTTTAACATCAGTAAAGTTTTGAGATAAATAATTCATCACAAGTGGCAAAGTAGGTACTTCAACAATTATCTGTGCCAAATGTTCGTTTTGTTTGGCCATCTCGTCCAGTACTGTTAAAGCGCATAATTTTAAATTTTGATGTTGTTCTTTTAAACATGAAATTACTAGAGGTAACACGCCTATAAATACAAACAAATTACTACGAATATATTATTCCAACGGTATAGATACGGTATAAATCTGGAGATTATGAATTATAAAATGTTATAAATTAAATATGTGAATATTATGTTGTACCAAGGTACGCTATTAAACACAGTAAGTTCACCAAATAAAAGCTCTAAAGGTAATTTGTTTGGCTTTAAACTTCAGATATATAATATTAGCTATCTATATATTACTGTACAAATACACATGTGTATCTGTATGTAAATATGATGGTTATCATTGACGGTCTACACCCACATTCATCAAATTATAAAAAATAAATCAATTTAGTTAATTTCAAAAATCATTTTTTCCAGACTTTATAATCATAACGATTAAAATTTGATTTTGTTCAATAATTTATTGATACAATAATTTTATAGTTGTATAAAAAAAAAACCAAAACACTAAGATGACAAATTAAGGTACCTATTATGATAAAACGTGAAATTAAAAATTTGAGAATTAAGAATTTAAGAATAATTAACATTATAATAAATAAAAATGGCATTAAATTACATTTAGGTATATTTTCATACAGTACCACTACGTACAGTGAAACTATTACAGACAATAATACGATTTAATTCACAATATCTAATCATTATTTATACATCTAAAATTAATAAACAACATAAATATATAATTTGAACTTTACCTAATACAACAATAACTTTATTAATAATTTATTTAAATAAATAGTTAATATAATAATTTAATATTTTATTTATACCTTTTTGTGCATAATTCATCTTTAAACAAAAAATAAATAAAATAAATAATGCAAAATCTTTAATTATTATGGTTTTCACAACTTTATAATTATGGACATAAATCGTTAGTAGGTACACTATAAATATATTACGTTTAAATATATGATTTTACAGATGTGCAATATAATAAATAATTATATAAGTATAATATGCAAATAATTATTAAATTATATAATTTCTGCGTTAGTATTGTGAAATCCAATATATTAACTAAGTAAAGTTCAAAATGTATCATATACCAATTCCATCCAATCAATACAAATTAATTTATAGCAATTATATTAATGAGATACTGGAAAAAAATATTAATAAAGAAAAAAGGAAAACTTCTTTTTTTTTTAATATTTTTACTTTCTGGGTAACATTCAAGTCTATACATTGTATTTTATTTAACACTTACGTAATTCTTGGTTTGGTCAAGAATTATTTTTAGATTATAACAAGATTAAAATAAAAACTTCATAAAACTTCGTTTAATAATATTAGATATTATTATTAAGCATAATACATGTATATCATCAAAATAATTTCATCAAATATTTTCTACTTAGATTATAGAAAATATTACTGTACTTAGAAAGAAAAATATCATTGTATTTATTACACCTTAAACGTTATTCTGAATAAATAATTTCAATTTGTACCGGAATCAATCAGGAATTGTGAAAGATTAGTGTCATGGCGAACAATAGAAGTAATTGCTTGCATAGCACCTTCTCTAACATACACATCAAAGTCTTTTATGCACATTAATAAAGCATTTATTCCTCCACATTCTTTCATCACAATTTTAGAATTTATGGCTGAATATTTACTAAGACTTTTAATGAGGTGCATGCAGCTTTTTTTGTAATATTTCTAAAAAAAAAAAAATGAACATTAAATGATTTTGATTATATTAAAAATGTCAATAGATTTATAACCAACATTATATTATTATTTACATCAATATCATATATAAATTGTTATCAATTTTAATTGACAAAAATATAACTTTTTTTAAGGTTAACTTCCTTTTCCTTAAATTGGTTTTTAACAATAATTTCAATAATTTTATTTCCGTACAATTGAATTTTTATAAATAAAATTTCACATCTCCTAGAGACTCTCCTAATTATATATTTCGAAACCGTTCAGGCTTAAGATACTTGGTAAGTATTGTTCTAATACCTAAATAGCAATTGTATCGTCCATATAAATAATTTGGCTTGTGTGACCTCTATGAATTAATATTATAATCCCGAAAAGTAATAAAGTTTCTAGTAATTGCATTTAATAAAATTATTAAATTATTATTATAGAATCGTGTTTTTAGTATTATCTTTTTTTCTTAACTTGTGCTATTGCCGCGGCTGAAAGATTATACCTCTATTTAGTAATACATTTATAATTTATGTACATGTATGTATATTGTGTTAAAATTTAAAAAAAAAGTATTCTATAAAAAAGTATAAAGTAATAATATGTAAATTGTATGTAATAAAAAAATAACACTATTTTTGGAAGAAATCAGATTTTTTTTTATCGTTTTTAATTGTACGAGTACAATAAGAACTTATCTGTAAACTTTTCAATTACGTTTAGTTCGGAAAAAATCTTGTCTATAACCCCTCGTTGTTCTTGAATATTCACGAAAAACCTGTAAATTATTAATGCCTGGACAAAAGTAATTTACATAAAAGCAATTCCTCGTCGTCATCAATATCTGACTTTTTCCCATGTGACTGACGTATACACTTCGTATTTCAGTCGACTTATAATTTTACCAATAATAAAGAGACCATTTAAACGTAGATAAACGTTAATATCGGAAGTCATTTTGTACCTTTTAAGCCTTAAGTAAAGCTTAGATTGGTTGTATAAATCGATGCAAGATCGATAGTATAGTATTACATATTATTTCAGCAATTTTTCGTAATTTATACCGATCAAAAATTCGAGTTATAAGTTAAAATTCAACTAAAATTACTTCAATTTATCGAGAATTCTAGTGAGTGAAATTCAAATTATTGAGGAAATGTATCGCACATATCAAATAATGTAAGGCAGGGATTAAGGCATTCCTTCGAGTTATCGAAAATTTGACTTAAAGAGGTTCTAGTTATCGAGGTTCCACTGTATATATTAACTATATTTTTAATAACAATCAAACGGAATCTCAGACTTATAAATATTTTTGATTGATTAAATTTATAATATATAATATAAAATATAATGTATCCAAGAAACCCTGGTTGGAATTCCCACGATATTTGTATTATTATAATTACTTTTTTTTTTCTTAATAAATTAATGAATTTCAATAAGACTAAATTAATTTGATTACCATTTTGAATAGTATAAGTAGGCTGAGATTTAACTACAGTATACCTATTTATTACGTATATAAAGCTAACTTACATTTTCTTTAATGATTTGTCCGAGCAATCGATTTAGTAATTCTTTCGAGCACAGAATTTGTTTGGCACATAATTCGCTACTGCCAGCCAATCTCGCTAAACTCAAAACTGCATTCATTCTTACAGTTGGATTTATGTTAGTTACTAATGGCATAACTATTTCGACAACATTATTTTCGTACAAGCAATCGATATATGTAGGCTTGGATGCTAAATCTGTTATGTTCTGAATAAATGTCAACTGACTTTTTGCATAGTTATCAAAAGCTAACAAAAAATTAAACAGAATATCATCAAAGTAAACAGATTGATTCACATTAAATCGTGAAATATGTCATTACCTTGTACAACGATTTTAGGATATGGACTCATAGTGTTGGAAGCACGATGACCAATGGCTTACAGTTAACAATGAAAATTTCTTCAAAAAATATTAAGTATAAATCAAAATAATGCATACACACTTCAGTTACACATGTTACGATGGAAACACAACTAAATAATTGTAGTATGACATTGTTTAACCATATAATAAAATATCAAAATCAGCTTCAATTATTTTGTTGTTTGAACAAGAACTGTAAGACATTAAATATTATAATCAAAAATTTGTATAATATAATATATATAAAAAGATCGATAGTTTTTGCGTCAAATCTATTTGCATAAGACAACGAGATGCACGTTTGGATCGTTCCCATTAAAGTAATAATCATTATAAAAAAGACGAAAAATATTTACATAAATTGTAATAATAAAATATAAAAAACAGCCTGAAACTTGAAAACGCTAAAAAATTATTACTTTGAATTCAATTTAAGTATAAATATAATTTTCAAACATTGTTAAATCTCGTTCAAATATGAATAAGATGTATCGTATATACCATACTCATACACATATTTATCATATTTCCTCGTGGATCATATCTCTACATGATACCTGTTTACTCTTCCTATTAAATTTGTTTTCGTTACATTTCTTATGTAATTAATAACATAAAACATTCAAACTCGATGCAGTTAACAACATGCATTTAATGTACATTCTAAAGTAGAATGTAAAGACGTTTACCTACGTTGTTAATTATAATTGATATAATCCATTACATCTTATTTTTTTTATCAATGTTGATTGGGAACGTCAGAGAAAAATCCTATAAGATATGCAACTTAAAGTACATTTTGATACGGTATCGATGAATTTTAAGTTTTACGGCCACCCTAAACAGATTGAATAGGCAACATTATCATCGTTCGGGTTAGACTAACAAATCATTTTCGTTCAGAATCGTTATTTTTTTTTATAATATAAAATAATTCCAAAATCCATCCTAAAATTCCTAACCAATCAATCCACCTCATGTATCCCACCCAACTCCTGTTTCCTGCTCTTTTTTAATTTTTAAAATTATTTTTCAATTATTGTAAGTTTAATCAAGATATTATAGTTAAGATTGATATACGTACCTTAATATAAATTTTAATTTTAAAAATAATTTTTTTGTAAATTTGTTGGTAAAAAACAATATTTGAGGTCATTTTTTAGTGGCATTTTTAAAAAATGATTAAATAAATAATTATATATTTTTTAATTCATTGTTAAAAAAGTAATTAACCAGTAATATTTTTAATAAAATTACCATGATGTACCTAAGTAACAAAGATAATATGTAATAGTACCAAAAAACTAGTAAAATTGATAAAATTGATTACAGTTATTTACTAAAAAAAACAACATATTGAAAATACAAATTAAAAATTGTACATTAAAATGAAATTATTTTTGTAACTTTACAGATACTTGGGTACCGGTGGGACATTTGCGCCACTTGCTGTTTATTTTGCAAGAGGAGAGCCTACAATTGGTGGAATTTTGACGGAAACAGCAAAAGTAATTTGGGAAGTGTTGAGAAAATTATTCATGCCAATACCAAGTATGTAAGAGCAGTGGAAAGTAATAGCAAAACGTTTTGAAACACTATGGAATCTGACAAACTGCATAGGGGCCATCGATGGCAAATATGTTAGAATTGAAAAATTTCCGAATAGTGGTTCTTCTAATTTCAATTACAAATCGTATCATTCTATAGTGTTAATGGCTTGTTGCGACGCTGACTATGATCGAAACTGGTTTTTCCAGAAGAAACAGCGATGGGAGTATATTCTGTGCCTCAGCAATGAAATATTGGATCCAAAATGCTGGACTTAATATCCCTCCTCCCTCACCATTGACATTTGTTTTGCTTCCTACGAGACAACACTGTTCGAATTTAAACAATGAAATACTAAATTTATTACCTTCAGATATTGTTGCATTGGAAGCAATTGATTCTGTTGACTATAATACATCAACAAAAGTAAAAGCCAATAAAAAACTATCCAAACTTGATGACGAGTGTATTAAAGTGAAGATAAATTGTAAAATTATGTTACAAAGAAACATTGATATAACAAATGGTCTAGTAAATGGCGCTATATGTATGATTAAAGATATTATCAGTGGAGTTGATGGCAAACCAGAAAAAATTAAAACAATTTTTAATAATAGAATTTATGATTTAGAGCGTGTAACTGGTAAGTTTGAGATTTTTCACGGAGCATTTGTGTATAGGAAACAATTTCCCATAACAGTCGCTTATGGAATAACTATTCATAAAAGTCAGAGCATGTCTCTAGAATCATGTGCAGAATATAAAAATAATTAATACCCACCAATATTTATATTTTCAAATTCAGCTTTGGAATAATTTTAATAGTAAAATACAGAATCTTGTGACTAATTCATTACCTATGGCAACAATTAAGGTCGATGGCCAATCGTATACTCTTAATTCTGTGATTTGCCATCATGGTCCGTCTATGACTCAAGCACATTACACATCAATTATAAAACATAATAATATCTGGGTTAGATGCAATGATATGTCTACAAGTATTTAACGCTGGCCTCAAGGTGGCAAAGATGTCTACATTATAGTTATGGAAAAAAAAATTAGTCAAGAGGCCAGCGATGCTTGCATATTATTAACTTATTAACACAAAAACATTAAAAAATATATAAAAAAAAATAATTAAATAATTAAATAAATAGAAAAAAAGTTGATATCCCACCAAAAACACTTCGTTATAACTCCGTGTAAAAAAAAGCTAAGATAAAAAAAAAAATTAATACCTAATGATTAAATCTTTAAAAGACGTGATATAATGTGGAAACTAAGTAAAATGACATTTTATAATATTACAAATACCTAAGATCAATATTTTAATGTTAAATACTTAGTCAACATATTGTTTATACGTTATTAATAATTATGAAAAATACTACAGTGGTTACTTATTTGTATTTATTTAAGTATACTATTCTACGTCTGTCAAATAGTTAAAACAAACATATGTTGACTAAGTATTTAACGTTACAATATTGATCTTAGGTATTTGTAATATTATAAAATGTCATTTTACTTAGTTTCCACATTATATCACGCCTTTTAAATATTTAATCATTAGGTACTAATTTTTTTTTATCTTAGCTTTTTTTTACACGGAGTTATAACGAAGTGCTTTAGGTGGGATATAATAGTAAACTATAGTAATAAGATCCAAACAATTAAGCGGTATACGGCAATCTTCCTGATTTCTGTGATTCTATGATCAAGACGATCTCGCTTTGATGTACCATACCATTGATTTTATAATAGTCTATTATAAAATCAATGACCATACTAGAGACTCGCATACAATCGGTTTCCAAAAAACGTATTTCGTTTATACTTTATAGTTTGTTCGAGTATGAACGATAAAATATTACTCATAAGCGGAAAAATTCCATTTGAAGAATTTTAATTTTGATTTGTTTAAGACCAAAAACAACGAGGGATAACAGTTCCGATTGTCGATGACGTGTCGAGGATGGTGATGATGGTGAACTGGTTGGCCAATTCCATTAAGGTCCGCTCAAACCGAAGCGGTAATGGTGGCGGTAGCGGCAGCGAAATTTAATGTCCATAAGTTTTAATACGAGTGCACTCACTAAGGCCGCACCTACATTGGATCCGTGTTTCTCCCGATCCGATCTGATCCGTCGTCGTCCGACTGTCTGAATCCGACGACGTCTGACGTGAGTGCCTACATTGATTCCGTCGACGTCCGTCGAGATCCGCTTAACAGCAGTCTGTATAGAAAGCTATTACAGTGAACACAGGCGATTCTGACGATGATTTGTTGTGCTGTTTTTTGATGGAAAACGACGTTCTCCTATATTCTTTATAAAGAGACGTAGACCAAAGAAATGGGTCAATGAGTTTAATCTAGATAGATCTAAAGGTGAATATTTTACTGCTTGTATACCTATTTACCCAGATAAATTCAGGGAATTGCACCGAATAAGTATTCAGATATTTGACTTCATTCTTGATAGAATAAAAAACGACATAACTGGTCAATCCAACTTCAGAGTATGTGTCAGTCCAGAAGAAAAATTTTCGTCGTCATTTTTAATAAATTACGAGTAAATACGCGTCGGGTTAAATTCGTCAGGTAAAACAATTTATTTATTTATATTTTTAAATTTTGACAGTAAAAAATAAACTATGAAAAAATTAATAGATAATTCATGTAATTTAAAATTTTTTCATGATTTTTTTTAAATAAGCATATTTTAAGAGCGTCATTTTAGATAATTAGTGCATATAAATGCTTATTTTTTAACTTTTTAAGGCATATTTTGTCAATTTTGGTAAATATTTAGGTTGGTATTATATACTTTTAAAAATGTATTTATTTTATTTTAGATTTTATTTTCAATGTTTATTACCCGAGATAGTTTAACCACTTTATCCAACAAGAATGTTGAAAAGTGATTTACGGGAACAAGAAAATGTACCTACACTTATAGTAAACAACTTAAAATTATTACAAATATACACTTTAAATTTACAAAATTATTCACAATGATTTTACACTTGCTATTGCTCATCACTTTTTAAAATAAATGGTAATGGACTGTAAGCACCTAACCTTTGAATAAATATATTAATATTTAAAATTACGCAAACAGTTGTTTTCATTGATAATTAGTTCGTGGGTACGCTCCGATATTAATAATATTGTGGCAGTATTTACGCGGACGAATTTTACGACGCGTACCTATACCGTACATATCGAATCATAGATAAGAATCTATAACGACGGCTGTTCATGATTAAATAAACCACACTTCCTAATAAACTTTTGACGGACCGGTCCGCGGTCGCCGATTACGAGTAATGGGCGTGTCAACGACGCACATCGCGTGCTTGCGCCGCACGAAAACATCTAACAGCGCGTTCTCTCGGTCATTGTATACGTTTCACTTTCTGTGTAGCGTCCTCTTAAAGACGCGTCGGAGTGGAAAAATCGGACTGAAAACAAACAAGTTTGATCGGACGTCGGATCGGATCGGATCGAAAGTTCCGTTACCACTGTAGGCACTTACATTACAATATAGGTGTTTGTTTTTTCTCCATCGTCGGCCGACAATCGGACGACGACGGATCGGATCGGATCGGGAAAAATACGGATCCAATGTAGGTGCGGCCTAACGCGAAATTAATACCGCGGCGAAAATGTTACCGCAAGATTGAACGCGACATTTTTATTTTTCGCTGCAGACACTATATTTTTCGCTTACCGCTGCGATAATCAGTTGTAAATTCCCAACTATGAGTTATCTACATTATTAATATATTAATATCTATAGATAGCTTATCATTGCATGATATATTTTGACTTTATATTCAAACACATCTATTCGTCGTAATCGTACACCTTGCAGTTGAATCTAACGTCGCGACGCGTCGTGGTGTTTGAATGTATGAACGATTCTCTTATTCATAATATATATTCATGGTATAATAAAAATGTAAAAAAAATATAGCAATTTGTTGTTTTGTACTTTAAAATATTAATATTAATAAATAAAAATATAATAATTAGTAAAATAGGTACATGTACGCGCATGGGTGTTACAATGTTGTTGTGGACCAATGGTGACCCAGTTATAATAATCAGTTTCAATATAAATATTACACGGATGTATGTGTAATGGGGTCTCCATAGGCCACCACGATAAGACCTTCCGGTCTATGTGTCGCGCGCCGGCGATTGTGGGAAGACGACGGAGAGCCGATCGTCAGTCTGAACGGAGAACTCTCATTAGCAAGTGTGGTTCTGACTGTTCGGCTCTATGTCATCCCTGCTATGTTGAATTACTTTATAATCATTTATGTAATAATAGCTGTACTATTAATTATATTCGTTTAAATAAATCTAATAATTATAAAACGAGTTGTTATCATCATTCTTTTATATAATTATCATCTGTGCCGTTGCTCGCCGTTGTCGGGACGCAACAATGTCGACTAGTAATTTTTGGCGAAATATTTCGCTCCGGTTAGGTTAGATCAGCGGTATTTAAAAAGCGATAAATACCGCTGAAGTTGCCGCCACCGCTACCGCTTCGGTTTGAGCGGACCTTAAGTCTGTGGCGGATTAAATCGGACTCAATAATACTGGATAGAGATTGACTGTCTTGGTATAGAGGTGGCGGTGGCGGTAGCGGTATTGGAAAAATATACACGGCGGTCCTTCTCGTTCAGAGTTTACGATTATTAGTGACGGTAGAATACTAATATGAACATTGTATACCTATAAATACACACAATATGCAACGATCGGTGTTCGACTACGGAGTAATCGTTATCTTTTATTTATTTATTTATTTCATACGGAGTAAACTCCATTTACAAAAAACAATTTACAGCAGCAAAACGTATGTTACACATTTACACATCAGTATACTAAATTAATACAGCGTAACAATTAATATTAAATAATAATAAAACATTTCAAAAAAAATACATAAACATAATTCATAAATTCATAGTATATAATTCAATTGGTATAATAATAAATAACATCAAACAGCTTATCCCTAAATAATATTCATAATCTTATCAACAGTACATATTATATAAATTATAAACATTAACTAATTATTTCAAGTCCTTAATAATCAAAAGTAATACACCATTTAGTATAAATATTAAAGACAATGATTATAAATTTAATGCCGAGTTTATATCATTTATTGAACAATAAAATAAATCTAAATTAATACTATTCCCAGATATCATTAAAGTATTAGCTGGAGAAGAAAATGAATATTTGGCTCTAACGTTATTAATAAAAAATGGGTTTTTAATTCTAGAGTTTTTATAATTTATTTTAAAGTTTATTTTTTCTAGTAATTGAGGGCATTGTATCTTATTATTTATTAATTTATATAGAAATATTATATTAAAGTAATTTCTTCGAGTTTTTAATGTTGAAATATTGAAAAAACCTAATACACCGTCATAAGACGAATGAGAAGGTCTTTGGACATTACATTTATAAGAAATGAAACGTAGAAAAGAGTTTTGTATTGATTTCAGGTGTTGTATAGGAGTAATGTTATTAGGAGACCAAATAAAGGAAGCATATTCAAGATTGGAACGTACTAAAGAATTATAAACACTTATTAAAGCATGTGCGTTACTAAATTCCGAACAGCTACGTTTTAAAAAACCTAATTTTGAAATTGCTTTATTTCTTATTTTATCAATATGATAATTAAAATTTAATTTAACGTCGAAATAAATGCCTAAATCATTAATAATAAATACGCGTTGGATAGCAGAATTAAATAAAGTATATTCATAAAGTATATTAGTTTCTTTATAAGAAAATGAAATTATAGCACATTTATTAATATTTAGTTGCATATCATTATGATTGCACCAATTTTGAAAAGAATTCAAATCAGCTTGAAAAAGCGTAGTGTCTGATTTAAAATTAATAGTTTTGAATATTTTTGCATCGTCAGCAAATAGCAGTAAATTAGAATTTTTTATAGCTAAAGATATATCATTTATAAAAATGTTAAATAAAATAGGTGATAGGTGATCGCCTTGAGGGACACCAGAACAGACTGAAATTGGATCAGAGTATACGTTGCCATATTTTACTATTTGAGATCTGTTTTTTAAAAAAAAATTAAACCAAGATAATAGAGGGTTGTTGATACCATAATTTTTTAACTTTCCAATTAGTAGGTTATGGTTTACCTTATCGAAAGCTTTTTCGAAGTCAGTATACACCACATCGGTTTGAGCGTTAGAAAAAAAAGAATCAAAAATATGTTGTTTGAAAATTGCTAGGTTAGTTATAGTTGATCGTTTAGTTCTGAAGCCATGTTGTTCATTAATAAGTATATTATTAATTAAAGGAGTAAATTTATCGTTAATTATTTTACTAAATATTTTCGGAATAATAGAAATTTTAGATATTGGACGATAGTTTGAAATAGAAGAACGATCACCTTTTTTATAAATTGGAGAGATGTGAACTGTTTTCCATGCAGAGGGAAAAGTGCCTAATTTTAGGGATTTGTTGAACAGAATGTGTAGGGGATATGTTAAAATGAATCGACAGTTATATAAAAATATCGGAGATATATTATCCGGGCCATAATGAAGATTTAAATTTAGAGTATCGAGTTCTTGAAAAATATCGGAGAGGGTAATATTAAAGTTACAATGAGAAATAGATGAATTAAGTGGTTCGAGATTTGAAGGAGTATTGTGGATCGGTTGAGTATACACACTATAAAAATACTTTGCAAATAAATCGACCATATCTTGGCTATTATCAATTTGAACATTATCGAGTTGCATTATATTTGGAAAGGTATTATTTGGCTTTTTATCATTGAAAAATTTCCAAAAATGCTTGGGATTATATTTAATCGATTTTTGAATATTATATAAATAATCCGAATAATTATTGGCTCTTAATGATTTACATTGAGTTCTTAACGTAGTGAATCTTAAGTAATCATTAGCTGAATGAGAATGTTTATAATAAGAGTGTGCCTTTTTTTTTAGTGATATGAGATGTTTTAAATTATTACTAAACCATGACGGAAACGATGATTTATAACTAAGATATGTAGGGGTAAATTTTTTAATAAGGAAGTACAAAATATTGTAGAAAATTTCAGTATTTGTATCTATTTCATTATTATTAAATAATTCTGTCCACTGGATACTCCCGAGGGCATTGATTATACTTAAATAGTCTGCTCTAATCCAATTGTATTTAATTTCATTGCCCAATATGTTACACTTAATACCACTTTCAATTGAAAACTGTATTTCTAATGGTGGATGATGACTATCAATATTAACGACAGGAAAATTATTTAAAGTTACAGTTAATGGTTGATAGTTTGATAATATAAAATCTAACAATACGCCATTTGAGTTTAAAATATTATTATGTTGAATAAGATTTAAATTATCTAAATAATCAAAAAAGAAAGAATTAACATTAGAGAAGTTTGCGGAAGGTAAGTTAAAATCACCTAATAAAATGATATTTGAATTAGGGTAATTGTGAATAACATAATTAACACAATCAAAGTATTCAATAAATATTTCAATTGATGAATTATTGGGAATGTATACAGAACTCAAAATTATATTTGTTCGATTTGATTTAATTAAAACAAATACAATTTCTAGCTTAGTGTTTGGTATTTTTAATAATTGAGACGTGCAGTTATCGTTAACAGCAATTAAAACGCCACCACCAGTAGAAAGTAGACTAGTATTTTTACTGCGGTCGCATCTGTATGTGTGATGATTATTGAAGCCGAGTTCACCGGTGTTAATCTTATCGGATAGCCATGTTTCAGTAAACACGAAAATATCAAAGGTTGAAGAAGGTATATATTTATTTAATTGATGTAATTTCGTGTTTAAGCCACGTACGTTTTGGTAATAGAGTGAATATGTAAATGAAGTGATTTTTATACGTTTTTTGGGTTGATAATAGTGGGAATACCTTTAATGTATTTAATGATAATATCCGTTTCACCTCCATTTCGACGATTTTCAAGCTCTTTACGTAAATTAGACATAATTTCGCGTTGTTTTTCAGTACGATCTGATGAAATTCTAATATTTGACCATAATGATGTAATGCGTAAATTTGATTGACAGCGAAGAATATCAAAAGTATGATTTACCTCTGGAAAAGTAACTTTTAAAGGGCGATCTTTGTTAGTAGGTCTACCTAGACGATGAAGTTTTATAGGTTTATAATTAAGTTTTAATTCATTAAGAATTAGTTTGATTTGATTTTCATCAGAGTTTATATTGTTTGAGTCTGATATCGCCTCAGGTAAATTATATACTATAATATTTTTTGCCCGAGATTGACGGTCAAAAAGTTCATTAATAATATTTAGTTCAGAATTAATTTCATTACCTTTATTTGATGTTTTGAAATTTTTTTCAAGAAATGTAATTCGATTTTTTAATTCGGAATTTTCGGTAGATAGTTTATTAATTTGTTCTAGAATGTCTTCAAATTTTCTATTAAAATTTTTTAAAATTTTACCTTGTTCATTAACAGAATTAATTATTTTGTTTTGAGAAGACTTTAATTCATTTAGCGATGTATTAATTTCAGCAAGTTGATTTTCCATAATGTTTATAACATTAATGCGTATAAATATATGTATAACGAATATAATTAACGCACAATAAGTTAATAAACTACGATAAGCGACGAAACAACTGAAACTCACAACATACCTGTTAGACTGCACATACAATACTGTATCTTATCGCACAACGGCCACCAAGGTTTGTAATTAATATTAAAGACGATTGGGACGTACATAGGAATTGCCGCGTAAATAATCCTAAAATAGTCTGTTGTCAATTTTATTGTACCTGATACTTATAATAAATTGTTGAGTGAAATATTATTGAAAATATTATTATATAACTATGTTTACGTAGCATAATATATAGTCATCAGCGTAACGTTATCGTGTTCGTAGCGCAGTGCGTACACTAAAATTGTATTAATACGATAGCTTTTAACGTTGTCATAAAGAAGTGTAATATGGATAAAGTTAAAATTATGGATATAAAAAAGAAAACCAGTGGTGCCTTTAAGCGAAAACAGAGACAACAAAGAGAAGAAATGAAACAAAAGTTGCCGAAAATGGATAAATTTTTAACTAAAACTAAATGTGATATAAGTACTGTTATAACGGTTATAACTCATCTGATGATAGTAATATCATGACTACAGTATCGAATGAAAAATTGACAACACCCACGACAAAAGAACCTTTGGTCCAGCGTTGCCGATGATGTGGTAATTACCACATACGATGGTAATTTCATCCAATTGTGGAATATGGTGTGGTATTGTATAAAATGTGGTATTTATGAAAATACAAAAAAATGTGGTAATATATACTATATATAGAGAATTAAATTGAAATGTATTGTAATCATAGACCTTATACTAGGTATAAGGTCTTTGCATGCATATGGCTTTCGGCTTCATAATCATAATGCGTCAGACATAATCAGTTAGCAATTTAGTTATTGTACGAGGCGTGTCCGAATAGTAAGGTCTCCATGCTCCTAGAGCCATAAATAAATAAATTTTTCAAAATTTGATAACATTGTTTTATAGTTTCGGTCGTACTCTTTCCAACGAGAGGTGGCTCGACTAGATCCGATGTTTAGTTTGCGTCTGACACGTGTTTAAGATGGATGTTTCTATGTCGGCCGCCGCCACCTCTATTCCCGTGTATGCTCAATGCGAATTTCGCGCCGTTAGACGTTTTTTGCATTCAACGGGTGAAACACCAATATCCATTTATCGAAAACTTTGTCAAACATATGGTACGGGTTGCATGTCTTTAAAAAATGTTAGAAAATGGTGTAGAGAATTTTCAGGAGGTCGGACGGAAGTTCATGATGAACAAAGAAGTGGGAGACCTTCGATTTCAGACGAGTTGAAAGAACAAATTGAAAGAGAGCTTCGTGAAGATCGACGAGTGACGAACGAGATCTCGAACAAAGATTTGAGTTGTCAAAAAGTACCATTCAAAGGTTTTTTAATGATATGGGCTATCACAAATGTTGTGCTCGGTGGGTGCCTAAAATGTTGACTGAGGATCATAAGCATTAACGCATTGAGACTTCTCGAGAATTTTTGTCTCGTTATGCCGAACAAGGAGAGGATTTTTTAGACTCCATAGTAACAGGTGATGAGACATGGGTTTATCATTTCACCCCCGAGTCCAAACAACAGTCACTGAAGTGGAGGAATATGCGTCATTTCGACGCGGTAATCTTGACGCACGTCAAATGGACGCGGCCATTTGGACGAACGACAATTGGACGCATACGTCATTTCGACGCATGCAATTTTGACGCTACCACTTTTAGGCGCCAATCAATTTGACGCAAAAAAAAAAAAGTATAATTTTATAATTTATAATATAATATTTTATATAATTTTATATTTAAAAAAAAATAGTTTATAAAAATAAAATATTTATAACATACATAGGTATTAGCCAATTTCAACGTAGAAACCTGGTATTTGTATATCTGTTATCTGAATCCCGGACGAAAAGACTTTTTGACCGATTACCCTGTAATCTTTATATTGTAGTTTGTTAATATTTATGGTCACATAAATGGTACACATTTTATCATTAAATCACAATACACATTATGGTACAATACATATTACGGTTTGCCGTTCAATTATACCTGTACATTAATACAAGTTTGCGTTAGTGTGCTTTATATCGCGCAGTGAGTCGTACGTTATAAAAAAAAAATTTAACATGCCATTGGAATTTGTAAAAAGTCAACGGGGAAAAGATCTCCTTATTCATGGTGGATTTATTTATAAAAAAGATAGAGAAGATAAAGAAAAAATGATATGGAGATGAACGAAATTAAAAATTGTCCAGGACGAGCGCATACAATGCAAGGTATATTATTTCTTTATGTATTTATTTTTATTTTTCATATTTTGATGATGTCAGTCACAAAATTATTATTAATAATTAATTATAAATATAACTTACTCGAATAGTTATGGTTTTTTTTTTATAAGAACCTACATATTGTAGACTACTAGTGACCATTTTTTTATCATTCAATTGTACTTGTAGGAGATATAATAAAATCCATAGATCATAATCATGTACCAGACGTTACAAAAATTGAAGCTAAGAAAACTATAAATTTAATAAAGGAATATGCAACAACAACAGTAACAACTACAAGAGCTATACTGGGAGAAACGTCAGCACAGGTAATAAAATATTAAATATATATTTTTGTCCGTACTGATGTATTGTCGTAGCGTTTCATGGTGATCTATACGACTATCGGATTGTTAGAGAACAATACCGACTGATAAAATTGGGTACGACTATAATGTTAGATAAGATTCGGTCGTTAAGGGGATTGCAAACGTCTGTTATTTCAGCTTATTTTGAAATAACCTAAGTTTGCGATAAATTATCGTGCGGTAAATTGTAATTGCGATAAATTGTTTGCGGTCAATTATCGTGCGATCAATTGCTTACGATGAACTGACGGTACACCTAAATATTAAGCCCCCCCCCCAGCACGTAATCAAATTATATCAAATCAAATTCATAATTTTTATAAATAACAAAATAATTTGTAACAATTTGTAATAATTTTAACGAATTTTCATCAATATTTGAACTTTTAAATCACAATAAAACTAACGTATAAGCAACTTGGTATTAAATTAAAAAAACTGGTGAAATTTTCAACTACAAAATTACTTGCAATTACTTGCCTATGGGTAAACTTTGAACGTAAGTATTTATGTAGGTTGTTTAATATTGTTTTAGTTACCATGTGCAGTGGTAGGGCAGCTACCGAATATTAAATGCTTGAAGAAAACAATACAGCGGTCTAGAAAAACGGTGGAAGCTAGTCCTGCAAACCCTCAATCATACAATTTTGAAATTCCAAATAAATTCCAAATTACGTTAAACAGTGATCAATTTTTATTATTTGACAGTGGCGATAATGGTAATTATGACGATCGGATTCTATTATTTTCAACAGAAAAAAGTTTATACGTATTAAGAAATTCGGATCATTGGTTTTCGGATGGAACGTTTTCATCTTGCCCAAATTTATTTGGTCAATTATATACGATTCATGCAGTTTACTCTGGTGAAATAATACCGTTAGTATATGTTTTGTTGCCCGATAAAAAAGAACTAACGTATAATAAAATGTTTCAAGCATTAAAATCCCTTAAGTTTGATTTATGTCCGAAATCATTTACAACTGATTTTGAAAAAGCAGCAATGAACTCTATCAAAAATGAATTTCCAAATACAGAAATACATGGCTGTTTTTTTCATTTTAGTCAAGCAGTTTGGCGAAAAATTCAAAACTACGGATTGACAACAAAATATATGGAAGATGTAAATTTTGCATTACAAGTTCGAAAATTAATAGCGCTTGCTTTTATACCTATTGACAAAGTAGTTAATTATTTTGAAGTTTTGTTGGAAAGCGATTTTTATATGGAAAATGAAAATATGTTAACTCCACTAATCACCTATTTCGAATCTACGTGGATCGGAATTTTGGACAGGAGAGGTCGACGTCGACAACCGCAATATCCTATCGAAATATGGAACTGTTCAGAACGTCTTCAATCTGATCTGCCGAGAACCAATAATAGTATTGAGGGATGGCATAATGCATTTTCGGCATTAATAAATTGTAAAAAACCAGTCATATGGAAGTTTATAAGTGCATTGCAAAGAAATGAAAGTTTGACAAAAGTAATAAAAGAACAATTAATAGCTGGGTATGCACCAACTAAAAAAAAGAAGTACAAAGACTCATCCAAAAGATTAATTCAAATATGTACAAATGCAAGTGAATTTACAATCGAAGTGCTTCAAGGGATTGCGCACAATTTAAAATTTTATAAATAGTAAATTTAAAATTATATGTTTTTTTACTTCGTATTATTTTAATTAATATTATAATAAATAAAAAATTATATTTTTGTTTTGCGTCAAAATTGACTTGCGCTTAAAAGTGGTGGCGTCAAAATTGCATGCGTCGAAATGACGTATGCGTCCAATTGTCGTTCGTCCAAATGGCCGCGTCCATTTGACGTGCGACAAGATTGCCGCGTCGAAATGACGGGACACCGAAGTGGAGACATTCTCGCTCACCGAAAAAAAGAAAGTTTAAAGTGACGCAATCTGCTCGAAAAATCATGGCCACTGTTTTTTGGGACAAGAAAGGAGTTCTTTTGATTGAGTTTATGCCAACTGGGACAACCATTAATGCAGCTTCATATTGTGAGATTTTGAAAAAATTTTGCAGAGCCATACAAAATCGAAGACGTGGCATGCTGACGAAGGGGGTTTGTCTATTGCATGACAATGCCCGACCCCACGTTGCCCGTGACACAAAAGCACTCTTGGAAAAGTTTGGTTGGGATGTATAAATTAAACAATAAGTCAAAAAACATGTAAAAACTGTATAATATATATTTATATATTACCTAGTCTAGATTGTATATAAAATTCGTGTATAGTAATTTGGTGTTAGGCGTTTAATACGTTAATGTAATATGCATATTATAGTATATGTCTGTGATAGAAGCTCAATACATATAATAGGACTACATAAGTCCTTAATATTAATATTATGTATTTTGGTTTATATAATAAAAATTGTTAAAAAAGTGGTATATTCGCGAGCAAAGCTAACGCGTTATATTTCTAATGTGTTATTCGTGTGGTAAATTTATATGGTAATGTGGTAATTTTGTTATCATGAAATGGTAATATGACATTTTGAATTCGGCAACACTGCTTTGGTCTCCGAATTATTTAAAATGTCCAATGACTTAGGTAATTTTATAAACAAAAAATTAAATGATACTGAAAAACGACTTATTTTTGATATGGGACCATTAAAACTTCCAGGACCATTTCCAAAAGACCCTAATCAGGGCAACAGGAGTTTTTCTGAATCATATTATATTTTTCAAACTAAATATGGACCAGTT
This sequence comes from Sipha maydis, assembly GCA_034509805.1. Taxonomy (NCBI): domain Eukaryota; kingdom Metazoa; phylum Arthropoda; class Insecta; order Hemiptera; family Aphididae; genus Sipha; species Sipha maydis. Next base: position 228,431 of record JASXSY010002557.1, on the reverse strand, counting down.
AACCGTTTTTGGCTGTGTTATTCCCCATTGCTAGATGCAACCTATTGTCAACCGTGTTGGTTGTTTTCTTTGCAAAGAAGTACTTGGTGTACGGGTCTTCGAGATTGGAAGCACTTATCAGAAAGAATTAAGGAATATGGTTTTTCGAAAAACCATATTGAGGCATGTGCTGTATACGAAATGTGGCAAAAAAATATAAATATTGACAAGGATATTGAAAATCAAACTCGTAAAGAAACATCATTTTGGAGAATGGTTCTTCAAAGGTTATTTGATATTATAATTACTCTTGCAACTAATTCTTTGGCATTAAGAGGACATCGAGAGGATTTAAGTCTAGAAGGATATCACGGTAATTTTTTATCAGTTGTACAACTTGTCTCCAGATATGATCAAGTCCTAAATCAAGTTTTGGAAATGCCAAAAGGTAATGAAATGTTTTTAAATATTAATCATTTTAATTAACTGTAGTTATTTTTATTTATAGGATCAACGAGGTATCTCAGTCCAACCGTTCAAAATGAAATGATTGAGTGTATAGGTAATACACTTGAAGGCCATTTGTTGGAAAACATTAGAGCATCGCCATTTTTCGCTATTATTATGAATACCACGCAAGATATAGCAAAAGGTAGATCAGCTGAGCATTGTTGTAAGGTACGCAGCAATATCCCAGCAATATTAAATCTTTCAATTCGTGGGTTTCGTATATTTTCATAAATAATTATACTGGCTCACTTTTTGTGCAGCTATCCCGTCGTCCACAACATGAGCGAGTATACCGAACCATACCAGTGCTTCCTGGGATGATTGACCGATTGATTGGTAATATATCATACAGGAACTACTTTATTATTGTTATACCTTGGCCGGTATATGTTAGGTTGATATTATTTTCTTAATTATTTTCCATTTTTATTGTTTTGTAAGTTCACGCGTGTAAAATTCTCCCGGCGGCACTCGCGAGGTAACCACCCGGCCGACCCTTCCTGAACCCGTATCAGATACACGGAAATAACGACGTTTAAATGTGTGTACTTACACGATATTTTTTGTTTTTACTAGCCTGAACCCGTAATCAGGTGGAATTTAGTTATTACTTTTATTTTATTAATACTATATTGTAAATTATAGATGAATAATACCCAAGTAATATCTTTGAAATATTTATAATTTTTATGTCATTAATTTTTATTACAAATTCTTAACTATTTCGATGATAAATATAATTATCAAACACCTTAAATAAAATAATTATGTTATGTAGTTAAGTTTGAAAACTGTATTTCATATAAAAATAAGATTTTTAGTATGAATTTAATAAATATACTTGCTTAACACATTACTTAAGTCTCTTATTTATGAAGTTCCTTATTTTTAAAATCAAAAATAATATTCCTCATAAGTTTATTTATTGAAAATTTTTTATTTCAAATTAGTTAAATAAGGATACAAAATCATTACTAATATTAATAAATAGGTTATTGTAACAAATCAATTTAAGTAAGTACAATTCAAAATAGTCGGAGAGAAATGTTCCACAAAAATCTTAAATAAAAAATACATCAAATGGTACTTAAGCTTTATTTTATCAACTACTTCATTAAAGAATTACTTTCTTCAAAATTATTTTTGATCTTTTTCATCCTTTAAAACAAATATATAGTTAAATTATAATTTCTTAAATTGAAATAATTGTACACATATATATTTTCAAAAAATTTAAACATAAACTTAAAAAAATTACCTAGTATACAAAACCATGTTTATATATGTATCAGGAAATGAACCAGTCCATAACTGAACACATGGAACATTATCTGAATTATTTAATCCAATAACCGACACATAATAATTATTTCCTAAAATCTCGAAAAACACATCTATTGTTTTATTAGTCACATATTCTGGAGGAAACATATGCATTATTGTTTTCACAGCCTAAAAAAAAAAAAAAAAATTTTGAGTTATTTTAATAATAGTAAATTATTGTACTGCATTTACGAATAAAACACAAAGACATTGATATTAAATTTTGATAGAAAATTTCAAAATTACAGAAAACAAAAGATTTATCGAATGTTACACATCGTTTTTTAATGAGTGAATTAAATAATAAAATATGTATAACATATGCTACTGTTGAATAGATAAAATTAACCAAATATGATTATATACATTAAATAACATTAGGCCGAAAACACATTCTTAAATATTACATTTCATACATGGAAAATATTTTTTTTTTTTATGATATATTTTACTTATTCTAACATCCAATATTATATACATGTTAGAAAATAATTAAATGTACAATTAAAAAGTGAAACACAGTGATTTATGATTGAGATATTAAATTAATAAATGTTTTATTTTAGTGATATTATACCATAACACTTAAATTTAATTGAAACTTGTAATTGGTACTATCCATGGAAATAATTACAATAACATTTTGGGAATTTATATTTTTAGTGGACAGGGGAATGTTTTCCTAAAGTTAAGTTAGAATACATTTACCATACCTGGCACTATTAACAACTTACAATAATTTTTAGAATGTTTAATTACATCAAAATTAACAATTAAATTATCAAATTACAATTCAAATAATATATAATGATTAAACTTACTTGACATGGTATTTTAGCAACAAGATTATCAACTTTATTAATGTTAATTAGTTTCTGTAATTCAACAATTCGATATACACCATAGTCAATAAAAAATATTTTTACCTAAGCCAGAAAAAAAAAATTATAGTTTTAAAATAATATAATTTCTGCTAAAAAAATCTATAATAAGAACATAACATTATTAAAATTTAACTATTGTAAATTTATGAATAACTAAATTACTAAATATTTTTATTTTATAAAAAAAACCCTTATTAAAGATAATGGTCCATACCCGACAATCATCAATGAAATGTACTACTTTAACTCTTCCCTTAATATTTTGTTTATAAGTAGTTAGATATACATTTTTATAATCTATATCTCTATTAGTTTTTAAAAGACCAGTTGAAAATAAATCAGTTAACAATAGATTTTCCAATGATTTGATTAAATCTTTATTCGGTTGTAAATATAAATATCCATCGTGAATGGATAATACTTTAGCTTCAATGAATTTATATTCAATCTGAAAAATATATAAATAAAAATTAAAAAAATTAAATACATAAATTATACTTATTTTTATCTGGGATTAATAAAGATAAATTAATGATTATATCCAATACTTTAATAATAAACATTAAGATATTATACTTTGGCTATAAATGTATTATTTTTTTATCAAGGTATTTTAATACTATATAGATAATAAATAATACTACACATCATAACTTACACTATATGGAAACATTGGTGTTACTTTTTCAAAAAAAGTATTAAGTATTTTGTCATTTACACTCATCATCGTATCTATTTCGTATAAAGTTACAGATGGAGGAGTTGTAATTACATTGTTAGGTATAAGCAAGAATTTTTTGTCAACCAGTGTCTCAATTAATATGTCTTTAATTAACGGAAAATCATTAAATACTTTAAACTTGTTTAACAAAATATTAACAGCCTGAAAAAAATTTCATTTAAAGTAGTATAATTTCAAATTTAATTTTTCATAATGTTAATTTTAACTGAACCAAAACGTTTTAAGTTAGTCAGCTATTCCATAATAACTTATAATAACTATATATTATTGAATAATATTACCTGTCCAGGTATAATAAAATAGTTTGATTCCAATGGATAAATTTGACTTTTATTTGCATGCACAGATTTGCCTGTATCAATAAAAAAACATACAATAGAGCCATCAAAATCAATACATTCAATAGAAACTCTATGCCACTTTTGCTGATGATATAGAGCGTAAAAATGACCAATAATAGGGTCTTCTTTAATTGGACTTAAATTATTCAAATCCATTTTTAATTTCAATTCCTTTTGCATTTCCCAGAAACTCTCCTAAATATTGTTAAAAACAAATATTAAATTAAATTATGTTCATGAATAATATATAATCATATTGATTTTCGTGTCCAAGTAATATATTATGTAATATATTGCTAAATATCACTGAATTTAAAATTAAATAATAGTTAATAATATAAAAACATTTCTTACTGAAAAAAACATACATAAAATCAAGCCATTGAAGACATAAGTACAAACATAACATTTTTGAAAAAAATATTTTTGGTTTTGAAAAATTATCAATATAATTAATATAATAATAATCAAATAAGTTTTTAAAAATTGGAAAAACAAGAACTTACTTTAAAAATATAATTTTTGCTTCAGAATATTTAACATAAACAGCAAAAAATAATTTAACTGTTTAAAATAATAATTCTTTTGAACTAGTATGATTATTATACTAGTTTAAAATTAAAAACATTGTACGACAAAAAATGTTTATCTTAAAATGTATAGAATAACTTGCTGTTATACAATAACAACTTGTTGATTATTCATATTTAATAAGTAAAATTGATTGTACTATATTTCTAAGATAGATTATAATTTAATGATATTTTTTATTTAGCAGTTTATTTAACAGTTACTGTTAAAGCTATAATTTAATTTATTGATAAACTTACATTTTTTTCTGTTTCATCTAAACAAACCCAAATGTCTAAAAGGCTATAAATTGCAGTCACAGTCACAGTCATCTTATATTTACATTGAATTTGCAACTGATTTATTTCTGAATTTAATGGTTCTGGTTGATTTGTAGAAAGCTTGATAGGTGAATTAATAATATACTTCATTCATAAAATAAAAATAATTATAGCTTATATTATTAACATCATATTATAAAATAAATAAAAGTTTCAAAGAGTTCAAATAAATTCAAGCAGTAAATTTAACTTATTTTAATATTTATTTATAGAACAACAATTGAAATTATTAATTTATTCAAAATATACCAAAAAATTACAGTAGTTCATACAACTGACTTTCAAGTATAAGTAGAATCATAAAATTAAAGCTGTTAAAATTAAATGTGTGTAATTATTTTTATACTGATTATAAAAAAATTATAAAAAACCAGGATTGTTTTGAAATAAAATAATAATCAAACACATAATTAATGATAAAATAAGCTTTACATATTTCTTGTAGAGTAAAAACAATGAGATTTAAAGGACTGGTAAGATTAAAAATAAATTTATAGTTATTTACCATATCATTGACTTTATCACGAGTATGAGTAAGTTTAGATTTTTCCTGACAAAAATAATCAAGATTCTTTGAAACTTTAGACTCATTGTTGTAATCTTTGATCTAAAAATTAAAAATTAAATAAACTTAAATAGTAAAAAATATGTATTTATAAAATAAAGGTACTATAATTAAAATAACACATGCCACCTTATATAATAAATCATGAACATATTATATATGTTATATTATAAAAACAAAATAATAATCAAACACGTAATTAATGATAAAATAAGCTCTACATATTTCTTGTAGAGTAAAAACTATGAGATTTAAAGGACTGGTAAGATTAAAAATAAATATATAGTTATTTACCATATCATTGACTTTATCATGAGTATTAGTAAGTTTAGATGTTTCCTGACAAAAATAATCAAGATTCTTTAAAACTCGAGACTCATTGTTGTAATCTTTGATCTAAAAATTAAAAATTAAATAAACTTAAATAGTAAATAATATGTATTCATAAAATAAAGGTACTATAATTAAAATAACACATGCCACCTTATATAATAAATCATGAACATATTATATATGTTATATTATAAAAACAAAATAATAATCAAACACGTAATTAATGATAAAATAAGCTCTACATATTTCTTGTAGAGTAAAAACTATAAGATTTAAAAGACTGTTAGGATTAAAAATAAATGTATAGTTATTTACCGTATCATTGACTTTATCACGAGTATGAGTAAGTTTAGATTTTTCCTGAGAAAAATAATCAAGATTCTTTACAACTTTAGACTCATTGTTGTAATCTTTGATCTAAAAATTAAAAATTAAATAAACTTAAATAGTAAAAAATATGTATTCATAAAATAAAGGTACTATAATTAAAATAACACATGTCACCTTATATAATAAAACATGAACATATTATATACGTTATATTATAAAAACAAAATAATAATCAAACACGTAATTAATGATAAAATAAGCTCTACATATTTCTTGTAGAGTAAAAACTATGAGATTTAAAGGACTGGTATGATTAAAAATAAATATATAGTTATTTACCATATCATTGACTTTATCATGAGTATTAGTAAGTTTAGATGTTTCCTGACAAAAATAATCAAGATTCTTTAAAACTCGAGACTCATTGTTGTAATCTTTGATCTAAAAATTAAAAATTAAATAAACTTAAATAGTAAATAATATGTATTCATAAAATAAAGGTACTATAATTAAAATAACACATGCCACCTTATATAATAAATCATGAACATATTATATATGTTATATTATAAAAACAAAATAATAATCAAACACGTAATTAATGATAAAATAAGCTCTACATATTTCTTGTAGAGTAAAAACTATAAGATTTAAAAGACTGTTAGGATTAAAAATAAATGTATAGTTATTTACCGTATCATTGACTTTATCACGAGTATGAGTAAGTTTAGATTTTTCCTGAGAAAAATAATCAAGATTCTTTACAACTTTAGACTCATTTTTGTAATCTTTGATCTAAAAATTAAAAATTAAATAAACTTAAATAGTAAAAAATATGTATTCATAAAATAAAGGTACTATAATTAAAATAACACATGCCACCTTATATAATAAAACATGAACATATTATATACGTTATATTATAAAAACAAAATAATAATCAAACACGTAATTAATAAAAAAAATAAGCTCTACATATTTCTGGTAGAGTAAAAACTATGAGATTTAAAGGACTGGTAAGATAAAAAATAAATTTATAGTTATTTACCGTATCATTGACTTTATAACGAGTATGAGTAAGTTTAGATTTTTCCTGAGAAAAATAATCAAGATTCTTTAAAACTTGAGACTCATTGTTGTAATCTTTGATCTAAAAATTAAAAATTAAATAAACTTAAATAGTAAATAATATGTATTCATAAAATAAAGGTACTATAATTAAAATAACACATGCCACCTTATATAATAAATCATGAACATATTATATATGTTATATTATAAAAACAAAATAATAATCAAACACGTAATTAATGATAAAATAAGCTCTACATATTTCTTGTAGAGTAAAAACTATGAGATTTAAAGGACTGGTAAGATTAAAAATAAATGTATAGTTATTTACCGTATCATTGACTTTATCACGAGTATGAGTAAGTTTAGATTTTTCCTGAGAAAAATAATCAAGATTCTTTAAAACTTGAGACTCATTGTTGTAATCTTTGATCTAAAAATTAAAAATTAAATAAACTTAAATAGTAAATAATATGTATTCATAAAATAAAGGTACTATAATTAAAATAACACATGCCACCTTATATAATAAATCATGAACATATTATATACGTTATATTATAAAAACAAAATAATAATCAAACACGTAATTAATGATAAAATAAGCTCTACATATTTCTTGTAGAGTAAAAACTATAAGATTTAAAAGACTGTTAGGATTAAAAATAAATGTATAGTTATTTACCGTATCATTGACTTTATCACGAGTATGAGTAAGTTTAGATTTTTCCTGAGAAAAATAATCAAGATTCTTTACAACTTTAGACTCATTGTTGTAATCTTTGATCTAAAAATTAAAAATTAAATAAACTTAAATAGTAAAAAATATGTATTCATAAAATAAAGGTACTATAATTAAAATAACACATGCCACCTTATATAATAAATCATGAACATATTATATATGTTATATTATAAAAACAAAATAATAAAAATAATAATCAAACACGTAATTAATGATAAAATAAGCTCTAGATATTTCTGGTAAAATAAAAACTATGAGATTTAAAAGACTGGGAAGATTAAAAATAAATTTATAGTTATTTACCGTATCATTGACTTTATCAAGAGTATTAGTAAGTTTAGATGTTTCCTGACAAAAATAATCAAGATTCTTTAAAACTTGAGACTCATTGTTGTAATCTTTGATCTAAAAATGAAAAATTAAATAAACTTAAAGAATAAATTATATCCATAAAATAAAGGTATTATAATTAAAATATCACATATCACCTAATACTTAAATTATATTTATATTAGAACAATAAAATATAATTAATTATATACTACTGAATACATCTACTAAATTTTGTAAACCAATTATTGGAAACATGATTGTAATTTTAAATCTAAAAGATACCAAAGGGACTATATTTGTTGAAAAAAAAAGGAATTTAAAAAAAGAACATTCCTAGTGCCGTAACTTAAGGTTGGCGAAATGGGTGGTTGCTATGGGCGCATTTAAATTAAATAAAAATTGGTTTTACCGTATAAATAAGGACAATGGTTTGTAGTTATGGCACTGAAAATTGTTTTAATTATTTATTTTTAATGAGTCCAAAGAAGCTTTTGCAGCTTGAATAAAGTAAAACAAACTACAATTATGTTATTTAATTAAATATTTGGTTTTACACATAATTATATAAAATCATAGAACTGCAATATAAAAATAACTAAAGAACCTGTTAATTACAAAAACAGTTTTTTAAAGTTTGTATATTTTAAAAAATGAAAACTTAATAAAACATGAGAACTTCAAGGACAATCACTTGTAAATAATATTTCTATTGTATAATAAAACAACAATAAATTATGTATGGATAAACCTACCTCAATTTGAGAAATATCCTTCTTAACATATTTATGTAATCTGTCTTGAGCAGATTGACTACATAATTTGGTCATTTTCTTCACATGAATTGGTTTATTTTGTACCTAAAATAGTTAATATTTTTTAATGTTATTAGCAAAATAATCAAATTAAACTTAGAAGTATTTATAAATTTAATCTTTATTCCAAATCAAATAACTATAATAAAAAACAAAAAAGGTCAAAACTTGGCTGCGTGAGATAAAATGATAGGTTAGGTTAATGGTATAGCTGTTTTGGTATTTTAAACTTAAAATCAATGTACCATAGCTCTTTAAAAAAACGATTCTGAGTGAAAGAGGGTGGATTTATTTTTCTACTAAAAATTCTTAATGTAGTAGAAAATCTTTCTTAAGCTGAACTTTTATAATGTTCTAATTCGAAAAAATAAAAAAAATCATTGAAAATATCAATTATCTACAACCAGCATAAATGTTATTAAATATTTCGAAAATATTAAATTTATTTAACTAAATAACTAAAATCGTTTAATGGATATTCGTTGAAAAATTCAATTTCAACAATATTACATTGTATAAAACTTTTTTTTGCGACTTTCCAGTATTTTTTCACAATAATGAATGTCTTGTGAATAGAGTTCCGACTAATATTATTTTTGAGTGTATACAACTCACGAGAATTTGAAATCTTTACAAACCAATCGAAACTTTTTTTTGTTACATATTTGAGAAAATATCCACTTATTTCATAAATTTTCGAAATTAGTAAAAGTGCAGTGGCACACACATAATATATAATATAATATACTATTTATAGTCTGTGATTATTCATTATTAACAAAACTCTAAACCAAATAATAATAACAACGTCTGACAAGTGATTAAGACTAGAAATTAAGGTTCTTTCACACATATCCATTCAGAGTCCATTCAGAATCCGATCCGTTAGGGCATCCATGTACTCGGAAATATAAAATTGTTGTTTTCCCGTGCATAAATTAAAAAAATAAATTGTATAATGGACATTAAATAAAAATAATACACATTTTTAAACAGATTGCACAACTCTTTTTTTGTCAAGTGTTTAGGTTATAAACAAAATGTATACATCAAAAAGTCTCAAATATTACATTTAAATACATTTTCATACCAAGAAGATCTAAAGAGGAAGTTAAACATTTCAAAACAAATGTTTTTACCTGAATCGATTTCTTAAAAAAAATGTAAATTGATTTTATGAAAATTATTGACACAAATATACCGTGGTATAAATTATAAAATTTCTAATCCCGCAATTTTTCAAAAAAATATAACAGCAAACATTTGTACAAGACCTAATCTAACATAAAAAATGAAATATGTAGTAATAATAACTGAATTGCTATTGATGAGACAACGGATATAATGACCATTGTGCAGCTAAATATTGATTGGGATATAAAAGTTGATTCATTTCAATTCTTAACATGTCAAGTTATAGAAAAAACTAATCATTCAACTGTGGCTCGATTTACGATTGATTGGTTAAAATTAATATGTTGAAAAAATGTTGTTAAAGCTCTCGGATTTAATGTTGAAAACAGCGCTATTATAAAAGTTTTGTCTCGATTTAATACACATTACATGTGTAACTAAATATATAATAAAATCGCAGAAATGGTTAGAAAAATTAATACAGAAAAAAAAAATAATTAATAAGCTCCGTACCATGTTCAAGTGTATAAATATTATCTGATATTTTGTTACCTAAGTCAGTTAGATTTCAATCATTATTATTTTTTGAGTTATGACAAAAAGAAAAATTCAGTATTGTTGAAAAACTGTGATAAAATATTGCAATTTTTTTTTATACAACTTTTCATCAGTTTTTCGCAGATATTAAGAAAACTGTCATTGAGAAATTCATAAAATGACTCCCAGAAATATCTCATGATTGTTATGATCGCAATCCTTCTGGTCAAAATCGTGTATACACAAATAAAAAAAAACACCCATAATGGTAAAACCAATCCATTTCTCTTTTCACTCAGAACCTAAAATACAGCGTACAAAAATTAAATTAAAAATGTATAATTGACTTTGAAAATATGTGTACTTAATAGTTGTTAAGAAGGATAATACATATATAATTAGTTTAAAATGTAGATGGTATTTATATACTATCCAAAGTTTCACTTGATCATATGTTTCATTTTTTAAATAAAATAAATTATATATAAATAAATTACTTTGCTCAAAAATTGACTTTAAAATAACAAAATGATCATACAAAATAAATAAAATAATTAATTAATCAATATATTAAAGTTTACTTACATTATCACAATGTATATTCATAACTTTTTTTTTATTCTTTTCAAATAGATTACTTTTATTCTTTTGAATGTGCTTTGGTGGAGTTGTAACTTTTATCAAAACATCAGGGTTTTTATTATTTATCTCAATATTTTTTATCTAGTTATATAAAAAAAATAATTTATACAAATTAATACATTAATATTTATTTATATATAATATTTATAATATATTTCAAATTATTCATTTATTTTCTTTATTTTTAATTTTTACATATACTCTGGTGTTCTATTACATAATTTGATATTGTGATACATAATATGGTTACATTGTTAGTTATTGAATTTAAATTATTTAACATTATCTAACTTAGAAATACACATAATGAAATAATTAAAATTAATATAAATTATTGACAATAAACATTAACCCGCCATTGGTGACGCTAATATTTTGACATCGTTAGTGACGTGTTAGCGTTTCGCCCACAAAAATAAGATCATCTTGAGAGAGATAAAAACTATTTTGTTTCTCTATTTATAAACATTTATGCTTCTAATAAATAATATAACACAAAATACTTAAATTTAGAAATTTTGTAAGTACTAAAAAATCCCATAAACTTGTTAAAAAAAATAAAAAAAAAAAAAAATATAATTACAATAAATTTTGAAAAAAATAAATGAAATTTTAATCAACTTGTTAACAATTTTTCAATGTATAATTTAAAATCTATGTCTATTAAAAAATATACAATAAAAACATAAATTGTAAGAAATTTAAAAATAAAATGTATAAAGTAATTTTTCAAAATTTTCTTCCAATTTTTCGCTAACAAATACGGTACTGTTGACATTGAACAAAAATAACTTGGAAAGTTTATTTATAGATTAATTAGAAATTTAATCTAATTTAAATAGTTAGATAAATTTTACGATACTATTTTCATTAGTAACTTGTATAACCATATTAATAATATCAATATAAACAAAATAATTTAAAGCTAATGGTCCCAAAATAACAATGTGAGCGAAATGCTCATAGCGTCATCAATGACGGGTTAAATAACATAAAATATATCAGTAATAACCGAAAGCGCAAGTCGACCTTTTTTCCGATAACCCAAAAGCGCAAACCGAATTTGCTCTTATGTATCTTGATAGTAAAATAAAATCGCAAAAATAAATTATATTACCTAATACAATACTTTAGACCCCTCGAATATGTGACGTACTAACCTAATGTGCGACACTCAACGCTCTCCAATGTAATTTTTCAGTCTTATCGTAACACATTACGATAATCGTATAACTTAAGTCAACTCCAATACACAAAAATGGAGCTTGCATAAAGAAAAAATTGAATAATTGAAAACTGTGGGCTTCGAATTTCAAATTTAATTTTATGATACCTACTCAATATTATATTAGTTTATTATATTAATTATTTAAATTCATGATACTTGTAAATTTAAAATAAAAAAATTACGAAAAAACGGGAAATTTTACGCAAAATCACGTTTTTACAAATTACATTTTTTTTAAATGCTCTAACTCAAAAACCAAAAATCGCAACAACTTGAAATATTCACCAAATTTTTATATTGGCGTTCTCTATATGGTTATGTTTTCATAGTATTTTGACAGATTTTGACTTTTTTATAGACAATTTAAATTTTCGATTTTTGTAAAATTTTTGTTTTTAAACATCTATAAAATTTAATTGGTTGACCGAAAACTCTTGAAAATTTAATACAAGATTTATAATAAGTTAAACTTATCGTAACTAAAAAATATCGGTGATCGGTTTACTCAAATTTTTTTTATAAAAAAATGCTCAAATTTGTATAAAATGTGTAAAAATCTCGATAATTTGCAAGTTATTTTGTAGATAAAAATTCATAAAATTTTTTCTGTTCATACTTAAGGTTCAAAATTTTAACACTAGATTATCTATAAGCTACTCTTCAAAAATCTTTAAAAAAATTTCTACCGGACTTAGAGGAAAAAATTTTATGACTGTTTGAAATTTAAATATTTACGAAATTGCATAAAATAGCGATTTATTCTCAAACGATTTTAAATATTTGTTATAATTCAAAATTTTTTTTTATAAGCGTTTGAACAGCGTATATTGACATAGAATTACATGTAAAATATAATATAATGTATAATATTCTAGACTGACAAATGATATCGGTTTTTTTAAAATGCTCTAACTCAAAAACCAAAAATTGCAACAACTTGAAATATTCACCAAATCTTTATATTGACGTTCTCTATACATGGTTAAGTTTTCAAAGTATTTTGACATATTTTGACTTATTTATAGACAATTTAAATTTTCGGTTTTTCTAAATTTTTCGTTAAAAAATAAAATATACTTATTACAATATTTATAAATAACATTGTATTATATTCTAGACAAACATATCATCTCCGTTCAGAATCGTTTTTCGTATACAATGATACTTATCATTGAATTCAAATTTAACAAATCCATTATAATGACCTATCCTATGAAGAGTCACACTTCACCCCCAAGTGTACAGCAGAGCGAGGCCCATCCGGTTCTTTTTATTTTTTTTATCTAATTTTAATATCACTGTAAATGTTTAAATTAAATATTAATAATAACTATACCTGCGTTCACCAGAATATTAGAAGGAGAGTTTACAATATAATTTTTATTTGAGAAAACCATGTAAAATTGTAAAGAATTTCTTATATTAAGGCTATGCTATTTCTTTTAAAAATAAATAAAGACAACAACTCTGAACAGTCAATAACGTCAGTTAATAATTTATAGATAATATGATCGAAGAAGTAAACGACAGTAATTTATTGAGGCAAGATTAAGGATATTTAAAATGAAATTGTAAGAACTATGGAGATGCCTAATAATATTAAATTAAAAAAAAATAAAATGGAATAAAATTATTTTAAATTGATTCTAGCAATTTATTTTGTTTATCTCTTATTTGATGTAGTAATTTTAGAGGAATAGGATCTGAAAAAAGCCACAAGTACACTTGATGAAACTTAAATTTTGCATAGCTTTATTTTTATCATTTCTGAGTGATTTGTATACAATTAGAAAGAGGTTATTGTAAACAAAAAAATTAAAGAGCTAGAAAAACCGAATGATTGTAGTTTCTTCACCAGGTTTAGGTAATTTACTCGATCAAAAGCTTTGGAAAGTCAGTATAAATAATGTCTATTTATGCATTTATTTTGAAGGGCGGAATAATTATATTTTTAGTGAATGATAGATTATGACAGGTCGATCTATTTGGAACAAAGCCATATTATTTACTTGTAAGAAAAGAGGAGCAAAGTTTTGATAAACTTGATGAAATTAATTGAAAAAAAAAGCTAGATTGATTGAAATCTTAGAGATAGTTAAATATTAAAGAAGGGTCTCCATTTTTAAGAATGAATTATTTTTTCCAAATTGTTGAAAAACATCTTCATTCTGAACCATATTGAAAATATTAGTTACATTAGTGTAAGAACAAATCAACAATTATATAAAAAAGAAACAGATATTTCATTGGGGCCAGTGTTGGAGTTGAGGTTAAGGGAAGAGTTCATATATAATAAAAGCAAATGGTAAAATATCTAATTTTGGCTTTTCAGTAATAAGGGGTTTGACAACATATAATTATTTAGGTAAAAATTTATTCAAATAATTAAAATAAAATAATTACTAAACAGTTTTTTATAATCGAAAAATAATAAATTTATAAACATAAACAACATTTTTGTATATTATGTTAATAAGATAATTTGTTTTAAATTCCACTATTGGTTAAAAAGTTGTAATAATTTCATCGGAACCTAAAGTTACAAGTATATTATAATAATAAAATAATTTGTTTAAAATTCTACTATTGATAAAATTTGTTTAATGATTTCATCAGTTTTAAATTTAAGTTTTTATAAAATTTTAAAAAATCTGTTACACATCATTAGGACATCACTACCTAAATAAATCAATTAAATTGAAACAACAAGATAATTTAAGTTTAGAAAAAAGAGAAAAAGCAGTTGAATCATATAATTATTAATTTGAAAAAGAAAAAATATTTATATAACCAAAATAATTTTGTTCATACTTTCTCTATTACTCTGCAATATACTAATTATACTTATATATCCAAAAGTATCACATTATCTAATTGTATTAGATGTCAGATTATTTTAATTTTAAAGTTATTTAAAATAAGATATGCACTGTACATACTTCATCATTTTTGGGCCATTTTAAGTTGAGTGTTTTCTTAAAAGAAACAGCTAAAGTATGATTAATAATATTGTAAATCGGAATTTCTTTACTTTAATAAGTACATAACTAATAAGTAATAACAAATGAAACATATTTTATAAAAATAATTAATTAATTAAAGTTATTCTTATGATAATATATTCACATAGAATAGGTATGTAAATGAATAGTATGTAAACAGTTAAATAAATGATAAATATAATGATATGATTATACATACTTCATCATTTTTGAGCCATTTTGAGTCCAGTGTGCTCGTAGAAAAAACAGTAGAAGTATGATTATTTACAGTGGAAACCGTTGTCACTATACTTTTATAAGGAGGTAGCTAGTAAATAACAGCAAATAAAATGTATTTTATAAAAATAATTAGTTAATTTTAAGTTATTTTTATTATAATATATATTTACATAATGTATGTTGTGTTAAATAATTAAATAAATAATAAATATGAAGATATGATTATACATACTTTATCATTTTTAAGCCATTTTGAGTTCAGTGTATTTGTTGAGGAAACAGCAGAAATATAATTATTTTTATTGGAAACCGTAGTTACTTTACTAGGATAAGTAGTTATCTAATAAATAGTAACAAATAAAATATATTTTATAAAAGTAATTTGTTGATTTTAAGTTACTCTTATTATAATATATTTACATAGTGTATATAATACATAAACATTGAAAAAATAATAAATAATACAAATGATACGATTGTACATACTTCATAATTATTGGACCATTTTGAGTTCAGTGTGTTTGTAGAAGAAACAGCAGAAGTATAATTATTTGTATTGGAATTAAATGATACTTTTCTCGGATTAGTAGATATCTAATAAATAGTAACAAATAAAATATATTTTATAAAAGTAATTTGTTGATTTTAAGTTACTTTTAATATAATATATTTACATAGTATATGTAGTACATAAACAATTGAAAAAATAATAAATAATAAAAATTATATGATAATACATACTTCATAATTATTGGTCCATTTTGAGCTCAGTGTGTTTGTAGAAGAAACAGCAGAAATATAATTATTTTTATTGGAAACCATTGATACTTTTCTTTTATAAGAAGGTTGCTAGTAAACAAAAATAAATAAAATATATTTTATGAAAGTAATTAATTAATTTCAAGTAATGCTTTCTATATTTATATAGCATACAGAAAAAAAATGTATAAACAGATACTAACCTTAGAATTTACACTATAATCACTAGTGAATTTCTTATGTATTACTTTAGATTTTTTTTTATATTTAGACTAAAAAAAAAAAAAAAAAAGTTTAATAACATGAAAAGTAATTAAAACTAATTATATTAATAATACTCTAAGCATAACAAATATACCACATATGTAAACATTAATTTAAATAATAAAATGTATATAACTATTTCAAAAATAATAAATAACTTGTTTACACTCTTGTATGGCTCATAAAATAAAAAAATTGTGACTTTCAATTAATGTATCTTTTTGTATAAAATTTATAATAAAAAATATCAAGAAAAGCATGATTGTGATACAAATATATTAAATCAATTGTTCTAAAATTTAGTATTATTTAAATATAATTTTTGTTTTAATATTTTTAAACATACAATTGTAATTTCTTATTATTCACTCATAAAAATAATTATAATACTTTTTACTTAACAAAACACGGAGAATACAAAAATATTTGTCAATTATAATTTTGCTTATTTATATGTTCTATTTAGGTATGTATAATACATTTATTTATTGTAGTCAAAGCTTTCTGTTATTAGTTAATAATTTGAAAATAAATTAATTTTGATTAATGCAGTATAATTATTTTTCATACCTTTTTTGTAGTTTTTTGTTTTTTAATCATTTCTTGTAGATGTTGAGTCTTTGCATCTCTAACAACATTCACAATTGGATCATATTTAGATTCATCTATCCTAAATACTTTGAAAGACTGAATGAACTTTTTCAAACAACTGTATCCTAATTCTTGATATGGTATACTTGTGCCATTAATATTATAGTAATCAGCTAAAATTATTAACACATATTTAATTAAAAACAGTTAGTAATACTGTTATATACAATGAATGAAATTTTCAAATTAAAAATATTTTTAATGAAAAATAGTAATAGAAATTTTAGAACATGAAACTTATACTAATATAAGACATAGGTACATTTTGAGTTACAATTATAATAAGGTTCTTTAACTATTACATTATATTAAGTTACCTATAAATATCAAGAATGGAAATATACTGTAGCAGATAAAAAATACCATGTCCTACCACTGGTCTTTGATTGGGCTTTAAATATAATAAGCTACATGGATATTTTTCTGAAAAAACGTCATGCTAAAATCTAAATATTTTATCATAGTTTAACCTTGTAATTTTTGGCCTCTTTTGGGTTCTACAATGAAAAAAATCCCGTTGTCACTGCTGATACGGTATGCACAGCATAAGTCAATTAAGTCGCGAGTTAAATTTGTTTGGATGATAAGTGCGACTGAATCGAAAATGTAAAAAGAAAAACAAATTAGTGAATACTCACATTCGATATTCTTCAAAAGGACTCCTCCTTTACTGGACGTTATAGTAGCTTTTAAGTTGAATAAGATTTCGTCTATATCTACAGACTCCATGATCCAAAATGAAATTTTCAACTTTTAACGTCAACGCACCCGACTCAAGGAAGGTCAAATGTCGTACACCGAAATACAACTGCCCTATTCGCTTTAATAATAAACGTTATTGTACAATATTGTTACAAAATTGATTTGTACGAAAAAAAATGTAATTATAATTTATCGAGAGCACGGCGGGTTGAAAATCAAAGATGACGACGACAAAAAAAGGAATGTAACGAAACGTCGGTTGGAATAGTTGAGAAATTATAACTGTTAACATAGATGGTTAATAATCGACCGCACAATAAATACTGTACAGTCAATGAATTAATTTCGAGCGTCACGGTTGCACGGCGTGAAAAATATTTTTGGAAATATAAATTATTTTTAAACCAAAATTGAACCGTCACATTTTAAGGGTTATCCAATAACGTACGGACACAAAGACACGTTAATGACCACGAGTTAAACTCAGGAAGTAGCTGATAATGTTTTGAAAAAAAATAAATCGTTTATTACTAATCTTAATACGATATTATCGTGTCTTGCCGAGTAGTTATCTAATTCTCTGGTAATACCTATATATATATATATAGTCATTGATTGTGGAATAATAACGGATAGCCCATGTTAATGTTCGGCTATCATTTATTGCACTGGCGTTGTTTGGATACAAATAAGATGACGCACCCGCGTAATACGTAGGTGAAGGGAGTTGGAATTCTGAATATTAATTGTAATGAGGTGCGAGAGAGAAGGTAACTTATTACCCAGTGGTGGAACCGCCGCGGCCGTTCTAAAAATAGATTTTTTTTCCGACGGAAAGTTTAAATGCAATTAGCAATAATTATTAGGAATGGACCGATCCTAAAACCGATACTTGGTATCGGCCGATATTGGTGGTATGGGAAATATAAATATAGATTTATTTTAGAGATGAAAAGTTTAGTTAATTTCTATGAATAGTTCAATAGTTCACAGTTCAAATGAACTAGTTCCCGTAGTTCACTAATTTTATTGATCATACTGTTATTGTTTGGCAATGAACTATTCATTATATCACTATTAGTACAGCAGTACACAGTTCAGTAGTATCAGTAGTAGTTCACAATACTTATGGGCAATTAAGTTATAAACTTACCTTAAATCCCATAAAAAGTTGATGTGTGTACAATAATGAGCAATATAATTATTATTTAATTGATTTGATTAAACTATAATATAATACACATTCTACATCAATAAATACATTTTTAGTTAGTTTGGGCCTGATCCACTCAGCTTCTGATAGTAGAAGCCCTGGTACTCGTATTATTTTAACACCAAAATACCATAAGTCAAAAACATCGAAAAAAATTGTATTTATCTTGTTATCTAGTAATTTTAACATAATATAATATTATACACTGTACAGTGTACACCGTTGGAATTATGTTTTACAAAAAAAAGTCCCAGAAGTCTCCAAATTCTAAACATAGTTCAATTCTAATACTCCTTTATTGTTTATTTTACAAAGTATTAGCTAGGTACATAAATTGTATGTACCTAGCTAATACTATTTCAATGATGAATAAAGTAATATAGATAGAAATGACAAAAAGGAATCTTAAAAGGATAAATTAAATATATACATAATTTTTAATATTATTTGAAATACTATTGTATAGTGCATTAATCCCCTTATACTCTCATGGCTTATGTTATCATTATCACTTAATCCAAGGTGGATGTATTGACCAGTAGTCATAAGTTAAATCAGAAATCTGATCTAATATTTGTATATTGTATGAATTTATTTTATTGTAAAGCCACACACGTTTAGTTAAAACTGTGTGATTCGACTGGACAGTTTTATCTATGCAGATAAATCGTACTTGTGTAGGTTAATTTTGCGATGTAATTTTTAGAACTGTACAATTGATCGGAAATAAATTGAAAATACCAATTGATAAAACTGTGGCAATTAAACTGTGCAGATAAAACAATACATGTGTTGACAAACTAAAAACTTTTAGTCGCTCAACTTGACGTTTGATTCAAACTTTTTAATTTAAAAAAATTGTTTACAAGTTATATAGTACCTATTCATTCGCAAATAATTATTAAAATCTTTTGGAGTAATTCTCAATTAATTTAACAAATTTGTATGAGAATATTTATTTCTTTTTAGTTCCTAACCATTTTTTACACCACGAGTTAAGTTTTTAATTTTTTAAAATTCACATTAACCCGAGAATTGCGACAGTATCAATCATCTGTTATTGCCATGGTTCGATTACTACATCTACTACTATTACTACAACAATAAACGATTTATTCTGATTGCACAGTCAAATCGCTCAGTTTTAACCGAAGGTGTGTATAAAGCTTAAACTGTTAAGAACCGTGTAATATAATTTATTTGTTATCTAATTGTAAACAGCTGTTTACCATTTACAGGATTTCGAACAACCACAGAAATTTTTAAAAAAAGTTCGCGAACTACTTCATTTATACAATGCTACAAATTTTTTTCGAACTGTGAACTGTTAAGTTACAGGTACTGAAATAGTTCAGAATAGTTCATCAAAGTGAATTATTCAAATGAATTATTCGTTCACGAACTTAACATCTCT
The DNA here is from genome assembly GCA_034509805.1 of Sipha maydis. NCBI lineage: Eukaryota > Metazoa > Arthropoda > Insecta > Hemiptera > Aphididae > Sipha > Sipha maydis. The sequence goes on along the minus strand of JASXSY010002557.1, from coordinate 207,787 downwards.
AGTTTATTTTCAAAACCGATACTTGAACCGTTATCGATTTGATGTTTATTCTTTAACTATTATTATTTAAATTCATTTGTAAAATATTTTACATTTTCAATTATATTTTTGATTTTACCAAATTTTTAATTGGTTAAAACGTAAAAGGTGCTTTATTATTTTTTATTTTTATTACTTTTATTTCATATTTTATTTTATTTTTTGTTAAAAGGAACATGGTAATTTTTATTTTTATTTAATTTGCAAATAAAATTGCATACTTACTGAAATAATCTAATGCACATATTATATAATATTGGTTTTATAGGTTCATGGTTTTTGCCACAAAAGTTGATTTTTTATATAATATATTAAAAATCAACTTAGTATTTACTTGTAATTATTATATCGGGTATCGATTTTTTATCGGTTGCGTACATCGGGTATCGGTAAAATTGGTATCGGACCATCCTAATTATAATGTTAATGAAAACGTGAATTAAATCTATTTAACTTACCGTATTTAACTTAAAACATTCACATATTGTACTCAATACAAATCTTGAATCTTGATCATTAAAGAGTAATTTTATTTTAATGTAAGCCAATATTTAACATCTTTTGATAATTTTATAAAAATTGTGTCGTATTTTTTTCCCGTTTATTAAAGTTAATTACTGAACTTCTATTACTATAATATTAACTATGATATTTAATATAAAACTCCTATACATTTACAAAAAATAAACGTTATTACATCAGAACAATCATTATTGGCGGCGAAGCTTAGATTCTGGACTAAGGAGAACGATAAAATAAAATACATATTAGATTTTATAAAAAACTAGCTGAACCCGTGTACTTTGTAGCCCGTTAAAAATCCTACCTCTTATATGTCTCAAACTGTGTGTTAATTTCATTAATATATTTAATAATAATTTATTACGCAATAATTATTATTATTAAAATAAATAAAATATAAATTATAAATTATAAAAATTTCCATCGTAAATATCTAAATGTCTGCTTGAGCACCTCCCAGGGTTACTATCATTTCTTAACTTAGCCTATCTTCTGTCAGTAGGTCTGTACCAAATTATATATATGTTATATCTATGTTGTTGATTTCGATTCTATCGATTCTGTTCAACTTCATTCCACGCTTCGCGTTGCTCGTCAGTTTGACTGGCTCTTCTATATTTTTGACTCACAGAATTGTGAGTTCTGTGACTTAAGTTTATAGTCTAATAATTAGCATTTTTAAAAACAACCATACCAAAATTCTTTAAAAAATGATTAACACTTATCAATAAACCAGTGGCGTGCGGTGATATTTTATGTTGGGTAAGCGCTTAAATAAAATTTCAAGAAAACAAAAAAAGAACCGGATGGGCCTCGCTCTGCTGTACACTTGGGGGTGAAGTGTGACTCTTCATAGGATAGGTCATTATAATGGATTTGTTAAATTTGAATTCAATGATAGGTATCATTGTATACGAAAAACGATTCTGAACGGAGATGATATGTTTGTCTAGAATATAATACAATGTTATTTATAAATATTGTAATAAGTATATTTTATTTTTTAACGAAAAATTTAGAAAAACCGAAAATTTAAATTGTCTATAAATAAGTCAAAATATGTCAAAATACTTTGAAAACTTAACCATGTATAGAGAACGTCAATATAAAGATTTGGTGAATATTTCAAGTTGTTGCGATTTTTGGTTTTTGAGTTAGAGCATTTTAAAAAAACCGATATCATTTGTCAGTCTAGAATATTATACATTATATTATATTTTACATGTAATTCTATGTCAATATACGCTGTTCAAACGCTTATAAAAAAAATTTTGAATTATAACAAATATTTAAAATCGTTGAGAATAAATCGCTATTTTATGCAATTTCGTAAATATTTAAATTTCAAACAGTCATAAAATTTTTTCCTCTAAGTCCGGTAGAAATTTTTTTAAAGATTTTTGTAGAGTAGCTTATAGATAACCTAGTGTCAAAATTTTGAACCTTAAGTATGAACAGAAAAAATTTTATGAATTTTTATCTACAAAATAACTTGCAAATTATCGTGATTTTTACACATTTTATACAAATTGGAACTTTAAGCACTTATAAAAAAAAATTGTGACTTACGATTTTAGATTTTTTTTTTATCAGTTAAGGAACAACTTATAAGAAACCTTGTATTAAATTTTCAAGATTTTCTGGCCGGCCAAAAAAATTTAATCGTAATTTTAAAAAAAAATACTTAAAAAAATTGAAAATTTCATTTGTCTATAAATAGGTCAATAAAAATCAAAATACTTTGAAAATTTTACGGTATATAGAGAACGCTAATCTAAACATTTGGTGAAAATTTCAAGTATTTACATCGATTAGTTTTTCAGTTATAGCAAAATAAAAAATTTGAGTATGTCGAAACTGGTTTTGCGTAAAAACTCCCGTTTTTCCCTCATTTTTTTAGGGTTTTTCGCGTCGCATTTAAAAAATATTGGAAATTTCACTTTTGACCACCCAAAGTACCAAATAGATTCACTTTTCTTTCAGAAAAGTTGCTACATAAGGCAATCGAAGCATTTTTACTGCCCCAAAACGTGTCGACAGACACAAAAAAAAAAAAACACACATCATTGTAAAATCAATACATTCTTCACTCCGTTCAGAATCTAACACACATCATTGTAAAACCAATAGATTCCATCACTCCGTTCAGAATCTAAAAGGTATTTTATTGATAAAAAATAAAATTTACAATATAAAATTTATTTATAGATAAAATCCATTCGTCTTTCTTGTTTTAAAAATTTGTTAATAACTTTATCATAAAATTCTGGATGATTTTTTTCTTTGTGCAGGAGTTCTTTTTCGATTGAAATTAATGATAATGAACTAAGTCTTTCTTGCCCTTGTGTAGATCTTTGATACGATTTGATTCGTTTTAATGCCGAAAAAGAACGTTCAACTGAAGCTGTTGTACTAGGAATAGTTAAAATTAGTTGACCGAGTTTAAATACTTTTTGGAACGCCAATTTTAAATCATTCATCTTAATTTTTTTGACTAAATCATATGGATTAGTATTTAAAAATTCTTCAGATGTATACAAAACAATTAATTCGTTTCGTAATCTAATAAAATCAAATATTTCTCCGAAATTTGACCCTCGCAAGTTTTCTAGAGCAGAATTTGGAAATTCGTTCATGTAGTTTGAATATTTACTTGGGTCAATGAATGATAAAAATGCAAATTTATTTAAAGAACCAAATCGCACTTGCAAATTTGTCAATATGTTATCAAATATTTCATTAAAAAGTACTTTGTAAAATGTTTTCGGGTCACGAATTTTACGCTGTAGCTCAAAATTGCCTTTATCTAATAAAACTGTTTCCCATAATTTTTCAAAAATATTTAACCTATAATTTTGCAGTTGACATTTAGTTTCAATTTTTTTCACACAGTATAAAATATCTAAACGTTTAGTTTCTAACACTTCATATAAAATATCAGTCAAACTAAATATTTTACTAAATACTATTAGCAAAAAGTATGTTTGTCGACTATCTAAAAAATTGATGAACCCTTGAGATAATACTATCGCTTCATTATCTCAATCATTAGAATTGTCTAATACGTGTTGAAAAAACTATGAAATATAAATTGTATTCGTGAACCGTATTTACTAAGCGAGAAGAAAAATTCCATCTAGTCGGCACATTGTTTTGGCATTTTTTTTCTTGTAAAATTAGATAAAGCATGTGTACGTTTAGAAGATTTAGTAAAAAATGATACCATACCAGTAAGTGTTTGAAAAAAAATCTTACAGTCTTTTATATTTGATGCTTCTTGTAAAAGTACAAGATTTAATGAATGACTACAACAATGGACAAACAGTGCTTTTGGGTAGAGCTCCTTTACTTTAACTTGTAGTCCTCCAACATGACCACTCATAACGGCCGCTCCGTCATAAGTTTGAGCTTCTAATTTATGTTTTAATTCATACCTATGAACTATATCAATTACGTGTTTCAATAAACCGTCTGCTGATCTATCAGCACTAACGTCAACAAATGAGATAAAACGATCATGTGCTTCCCCGGTTTCATGATGGACATACCTTAAAGTTGTTGATAATTGAGACAGATTTGTTATGTCTGAAGTTTCATCTAATAATATTGCAACAAAATTAGTATTTTTTATTTCTGATTCAATGGACGTTGATATGATGCTGCTAATTGAGTAAATAAGATCATTTTGAATTCTATTGGATGTACCATGGAATATTTTTGATGTTTCTAAATGCACGTTTAAAATAGAATCATAAGATGATAATAAATTTAAACAACCTAGGAAATTTCCCTGATTGAAAGAATTAACTCTTTCATTGTGACCACGAAATGGTAATTCATGAATCGCCAAAAAACAAACACAATCAATAAAACGTTTTAAAACGTCTCTATTTTTTTTTACCAACTCATTATGGCGTATTGCATCTGAACGTCTTTGATCATCAAGCTGCAAATCAATTCTAGATTTTCCAAACATTTTTAATTTTAAAACAGAAGAAATATGTGTTTGAGATCGATCATGTTTTTGAATACCATTTGTAAAATTATTTAAATTAACAAAACCACTATGAGACTAAACATTTTTTTCCCTGGTGAATAAAACACAAGGCCAACAGAAAAGTTTATTTAATTTTGCACTACCAGCCAACCATGAAGTATTTAAATAATTAGAAATATTGAAATGACAAATGTGAGCATTGTTTTTTTTCTTTGTGATTAGATGACAATTTTGGAATTTCTGGACATGGTCGACCATTTTTTACAATTGTTAGTTTTTCATCAAAATTTTTTAAATGAAATTCATTTTCCAAAAGATGCTCGATTGAGCAATTGTTTGAATCAGTATTCATTGTCTATGAAAACAAATATAAAGAAGGCGAATATAATTTGATTCCTCTTAATTATAATAATTTTATTTATTTAAATAATAATTATCTATACCAATTCTTAAGAATTATGCAATAAGAATTTAATATGCTCACATTAAAAATGTATGTTCAACACAAAATTAACTGACTTGTGGACACGTTGACGGTTGACGACAAAATAATGATTATTTATTTATTATAAGTATAGTATATTTAGTATAGTATAATATACTATACTAGTATAGATATAACTTATAATAAGTATATTGACCACAAAAATAATCCCATATGCATCGTAAGAATATTGGAATTCCGTTTTTAAAAATATCGATAAGCGCTCGGCATAGCGCTTTCAACCATCACGTAAAAACGTGTATACCCCCGCGTATATCACAACTGGTCATTCCTATAAATAACGATATGGGAAAGGCAATCTAAAATACTGGCGCTTCTGTAGAGAAATTGCCTACACGAAAAAAAAAAATCATTTAATTTCTTTCAAAATCTGATATTTTTTTTTAAATTGAACACAAAAATAAGAATTAATAAATATTTGTAATTTTAATGTAAACAAATTGTCATTTAACATCTGAAGTATTAATCTTTTTATTTTTTTCCTTTTTGGTTGGGCATGCGCCGCTTACCTAGACTGATAAACTAGACTGATATATTCTAGACTGATAAACTATGTCGCTGTATGCAACTGCCAACCCATCCTAATTGAAAAATATATTTATCGTTTCAAAATAAAATATACTTTTTACAATATTTATAAATAACAATGTATTATATCCTAGACAAACATATTAACTCCGTTCAGAATCGTTATTTGTATACAATGATATCTATCATTGCATTCAAATTTAACAAATCCATTGTAATTATGACCTATCCTATAAACGAGGTGCACTCCACCCCCAACTGTACAACAGAGCGAGGCCCATCCGGTTCTTTTTTATATTACATTTATTTTATAAAATTATAAATAAATTACACAATAAGTCTATAAGTAATTATTTAATGTTGATTAATATAAAAAATACTTAAAAATTAAAAATATAAGTACAAGTAAATAAGTGTAGATACAATTTTTAATTTAAACAAATGTTTACTGATATACATCATGTACATTGTTCACAAAGTTAAAGTGATAATGCATTTTTCAACATTGTCGACATAAATAAATATAAAATAAAAAAATGATTTAGAATTTTAAACAATGGTTTTTTTCTAGATTTTAGTTCTCTAAACTTCTGAAATATCAAGTGTGTTAGTTATTTCCCTTTCAGCAGATAGACGAACGAGTAAGTTTAATTTTTCTTGGTGAAGGTACATTCTTCTGGCATTTTCTATACGTTCTAATTTTGAATTTATTTTTTCTGCTTCACAATTCGAAACTGGCAATTTTAAATAAAGTCGTAAAGAAATAATTTAAGATAATAGCTTTACAGGACTCCGCGTTATATTACTTAAAGTTTTCAAAACAGTTATTTTTTTTTCTTCCGATTGTAAACCAATCAAAAGCAAATTCCATCTATGTGTCAAGGCGACAAAAATGCATACACTTATCAACAAGGGCCCGGGGCTGCAGCCCCCTAGACCTCCCCCCTTAAGTTGGGTCTTGTGTTCACCAAATTTTTTTGAAATGTTTTTCCAAATATTTGCTCTTAGATGAATATCTTTGTGCTTTGGATGAGTACTGTCAAAATTATTCCTTCTTCTTATTCTTCTTTTGCCTCGCCTTCCTCCCAACTATTTGGGGTCGGCCATCCTTGTCCTACACCTCCACTTTACTCGATCAATCACATCTCCTCTGCATAGGCGCAACTAGACCTGCAATTTAAGGGGTGCTAAAATTTAGTATACCTTGGTAACCCGTGAAGGGCTTCCTCCCAACACACTATTTCAAAGCCATTAACAACATGCTTTTATAACTCAACTTCATATTTATATTAATTTATATGATAACACATTTGATATTTTGATATTGATTAATATTAATGAACAATCACTAAAAACATTATAATTAATAATTAATTACAATAATTAATAACAACTATCTATTTAGATGAAATTTTATAATCTATTATTTTAAAACAATTTTTCTAGTTTTTGTGTTATATCTATCTAACACTGTTTCCGTTTGTATTTTTTTTGATAAATCCCTCTCAATATTTAAAATTGACAAGTCACTAAAGCGCTGCTGCAACATACTTGTTCTTAGCCAATTTTTGATACGCCTCATAATAGAAAAACTACGTTCACAAGTTGCAGAACTTATTGGGATTGTAATTGCAATTTGAAGTAGCTTATACAAGTTAGGAAAAGCTTCTTTATTTATTTTTCTTTTAATGTCATCAAAATTGAAATCTGGTGGCAAACAGTTTTTGAAAACCATCATTTCAGCTTTTAATAAATCAATTGAAACTTTTGTCACATTCTGAAATTTAACAATAAAAACAATAAAAATATTAAAGTTATAGTAACTTAAACTACACTACTGAAAACAAAAATTGAATTCAATATTGAAATTGTATGTAATATTATATTAATTTTACTTTATAGTTATTTATGAACTCTAAGCTTCCTTCATAGTTCATATTCATAAAATTATCAATGGAGCAAGCCATAGATAATCTTTCTTCGGAGAACCTATATTTTAAACTAACGATTATAGAATCAATTATTGGATAGTATAAATGTTGTCTCCAATAGCCTTCAACAGATTGTGTAATATTTGGTTCATTTTCTTCTCCGGTTGTTAATTGTAAGTAAAAATTGTTCATAGATTTCGGTTGAGTTCTTATCCGTTTTCTTCCTAATCATTAAATACATTTTTTATTAGTAACTTAAAATTTGATTATTGTTATATGTATTTAAATTTTGAGTTTTGTGAACATGAATTTTGTTTTGATGCTATTGTTAATTAATAATTATTACATATGAATGTCTAAGAAATGTATTTCACATATAAAGTTAAAACTTATTTAAGAAAAACCTTTAGTTTTTACAAAGGTTTACAGTTAATCAAATATTTACCTATGTGTGGTATTTCAAGGGTTATATCATTCTCTTCAGCTAAAAAAGTAATTTTTTGCCAAAATGTAGAAAATTCAATGTCGGAGCGTAATTTTTCAATACTTTGTATACTTCCATTGATAATGCTTTTTGCTTTTCCTAAAGTTGCATTTTTAGATTGTAATGTGACACTTATTATATTAATGATACCAAGAATCTCTTTCAATAGAGTAACCCCAATAAAAAAAGCACAGTTTTGTATTTGACCGAGAATACCTAAAATTATAATTAAGAAAAAATTTCAACAATTAAAAATAATATATCAAATTAAAATTACATTACATAATCTTTTTTCAATTACCGATAGCTTCAATAGCATCTTTATCCATTTGTGCTTCAACTTCATTCTTTAAAAATTCTAATATTGATGAGTAATTTTTTATCATCGACTCGCAATTTTTAAAGCGACATACCCATCTTGTATCGCATATTTTTAGAACATTTCCTTTTTTTAAACCTAGTTTAGATTGAACTTCATTAAGTTTATCATTGTTGGATGGTCGAGAGAAATGAACATAAACCATTTCTAAAGTATTAAAAATACTTCGAGCTCTCTATAAAAGTTAATACAGATTATATAATTATATGATAATAATTGTATTATTTAACTACAGGTACTACAGGTATAGCTGTATAGGCATTCTGTTAAAAATACTTCAGTAAATTATTGTTTGATTAATCTTAAACTAATAAATACCTTTATTTCTTTACACATATCCACAACAATCAAATTTAATCTGTGTGCCATACAGTATGTGTATATGGCACATGGAAATTGTTGTTTAATTTTTGACTGGACACCTCCAAGGTATCCAGATATTACGCTGGCACCATCATAAGATTGAGCAACGATATTTAATGTATTGATATTAATACTTAAATTTTGAAAACAATTATAAACAGCAGAAATAATATGGTTGGCAGTTTGTCCATTAGAAACATCTATGAATTGCAAAAATCTTTCGCGTGCCTCAAGACCAACAGCATACCGTACACATACAGATAACTGTTCTTCTTTATGGTACTTGTGGACAATATATATTTACATTTAAAAAATATTAATTTAATCAAAATATAGGTAAATATAACTATTATATATATTACAATGGAGAAATATATTGTACATTTGTACCTGGCTTCATCAACCATTAGAGCAAAATTCCCAGAAACAACAATTTCCTCAACAATAATTTCTTTAATTAGGTCAGCACTTATTTTAATAATTTCGTCCTGCACTTTCCAACTGGTATGGTTAATTTTATTCTCATACACATTTTTCAAATCTGGCATGAACTTTGAAAATACCATATGGCACATTTCCTTATAATTACCTAAAATTATATTTATAATATTACAAGAAAACATTAATTTTATTAATAAATAATATTATAATTACCTTGATTTAAGGAATCTAAATTTTCATTATGTCATCTAAATGCTATGTCTTGCTTAGCAAGGTATAATACAACATCAATTAAACTAGACATGTATTTGCGATTAATTTCAACTTGTTTTTTATGGAAGCTAGATAGTTGTGTCACAACAGATCCTGTCTTTAAACTACTTTTATATGCATACATTTTTGATAAATTAGTCAAATGAGTACTGGTAAAAGAATGTTTTTTTGATTTTACAAGAAACTGAAAAAAATGTGGTCGATTATATTAATCTTAATACAAATTTAATATTCAATTCTAACGCACTAAGTTATTCTAGGGAAGTATAATTTTTTGAATAATTTTTATTTTTTAACTATTTTATTTGTGAAAATACATAAACAACTTACCTTTTGCCAATTATTGAATCCAGATTTAATCCATACATTTTCGCCTGAATTTTCTGAACCGAAAGTTCGGCAAACAAAGCAGAATGCAGCATTACGCTGAACACTGTATTCTAGCCAATCACATTCATTGTACCATTGGCTTCGAAATGATCTTTGTTGTGTTCCAAATTTAATTTTTTTATATTCCTATTAAAATTAATTAGAAAAATATCAACCACCTAATTATAGTTCTATTATTATTATTTTATTTATTCAAAAAAACTCATAAAATGAATTATTAAGTTTTTATATGTAAACAGAATAAATCTTACTGTGAGTATAGGAAGACATGGTCCGGAATCTTTATTTTCCAAATCAAGAGTTGCATCACTTGTATGAGTAGTACTAGTAATAGAAATGTCAGCCATGCCAGGATCGTCAATATCAGTTTCAATTTCGTTTTCCTCATTATCTTTAGGTTTCCGTTTTTTAAAATACTAAACATTTTAAATATCAATTCAGATTTAAGGAGACAGAATACTGTTGCCTGTTGGCAGTTCACGTTTTGAGTACTGTATGTCTGTATAACGTGTGTCGTCGACTGTTGTGTGTTGTTATAAGTTATACTTATAATTTATAACGATAACGCATATAATGGAAAACATGCGGGTAGCGGATTACGTAGATATAACAGTTTAAAAATAACTATTAACACAACCAAATTCCCAATGCAATATGCTTCACCTATCATAATATTATATTGTTGACCTCATGACAAAACATGTTGTCATCTTCCAAACATTAAATATAAATAAATTATTCTAAAATAAAAATTTGAACAGAATAGGTAGGTACTATAATGAAATATCTACTGCTTACAAATCAAGGATTGGACTTTGAATTTTTGGGGGTGCTAATTTTTAGTCTGGGGGTGCTAAAGTCCCCCTAGCACCCCCCTAGTTGCGCCTATGCTCCTCTGCACACACCGACAGCCCTCATGTCATTCTCCAAAGTCTCCAACCATCTCTTTTTTGGTCTTCCTCTTCCTCTTTTCCCTTCAACGTCCATCTTTATAACCACTCTTACTGCATTCGTTTCCTCTCGCCTCATTACATGCCCAAACCATCTCAGCCTATTTTCTCTCATCTTGTCCACAATTGGCGCTACACCAACACTACCTCTCACGTATTCATTCCTTATTCTATCTTCTCTTGTCACTCCACTCAACCATCTAAACATTCTCATTTCCGCGACACTCATACTTTTATTCTCCTGTTAACCGCCCAACACTCTGAACCATACAGCATAGTTGGTCTCACTACACTTTTATAAAATTTACCTTTCAGCTTCATTGGAATTCTCTTATCGCATAACACGCCCGATGCTTCTTTCCATTTCATCCACCCGCACTTAATCCTATGTTTTACATCCATGTCAAATCAAAATTATTCCTAATTTGTTCAATTAATTCAATTAATTTTTCATCATCAGTTTATGAGAACACAAATTTTTTAAACTTTTTTAATATGTAAACGTCATTTTATGTTATTGTTCGTGTTATACTCGTATGCTTACCGTATTTTTTTTATAAATTGTATACCTATATTTTAATAACTAATGCTGCAATAGACTAATATTGCAAAGATGGAGCAGGAAAATTTATTAGCCCTGGGTCACAAAAACTTAAAATGCATCGCTGTATATCTCATATATATGTATATATGGCTCATTCGATTTCATGATTACCAACGTATTTTTTTTTTATACTGTGTGTTCTTATTGCTTCCAATATACAAGTTTATCGAAAGCAATAAGAACACACAGTATAAAATAAAAAAAAAAAAAAAACGTTGGTAAATAGTACGGTAAAAACGATTATTAGTAGTAACTGATCAAGCAGAATGTGAACATGCACTCGCACTGCTGTCATGCCGGTTAGATTGTATTTTTAAATTTTTTTTATATAAAAATTAGCAGGTTAGGTTAACATTTAAACATTCACTCCGTTCGACGCTGCCACTAAATTATTTTGGGAAGTAAATACGACACCACAGTAGCAAAGCAATAGCAAAGCAGTAGCTCAAAATAAAGCCGGTATTACAGATGAAGTGAAGAAAGCGCATGTGTAGAGGAAATACCAATTATGGTGAAAACCAATCTATAGGTATATAATTCTCGATTAAATTGTTCATAGACATGTATCTTTAGTTGCATGCACCAAGCGTGCCCACAGGATAAAATCCCACCTGGGGCAAGATCAAAATTCTAAAACCAAATCAAAAAGATTATTTTAAATTTTAATATAATTCTTGTGTCTTCCTTCTAAAGTAGCATAATCTAAATAAAAAAAAAAACATTATGTCATCACATAAGTCCCTTATATGTGTAGGTTTACAATACAATTAATTCCTAAACTTCATAAATGTATCTCAATCAAATTATGTTATAATTAATATGCGTGGCATTAAATTAACAATGGTTTTAAAAAATTCCCAGTAGGGGCCAGTGCATTTTTTAAGGATTTTTTACTGGGCAACAAAAAAATGCTTACTCAAAATAGATAGTCGATTATAGTAGGTAATAAATTCATGTTTACCCCTCATAATTATAAAAAATAAAGAAGTAAATGGTAGGTAGGTAAAAGTTATAAAAAAGTCATAATTTATTTAAAAGAAGATAATTAATATTATACATAAATAAATATTAAATTATATAATCTAATATTATTATAATATAATCACTTGTTTATTCTATAAATTGAAAAGAATATTAACAAAAACAAATTATATTTAGACTTCAAAATATCATATACTATTTTTCAAAAAACTTTTTTATGAATGAACGATTTTTATATGTTTCTTGGTCTGGAAGATTGTAACGTCGTTCCTTTTTTCTTAAAAACGTAGCCACTGCTGGTCTAGGATCGAAATTCGCTGTTCCAGTGCTGTTTAGAGCAATATACATCTTACTATTAATTGCATCCCTCGAATAGCAAGACTGTTTATTGGTTTTCAATATAGTGTGGCAAGATACAGCACGTTCTACAACCATGTGGTGTTATTGTGGCATATGCTTGTACCGGTGATACACGATTGCAGACGGTTCTTATCGGGGCGACCTTTTTAATCGAAATTATAGTTTATCAGCGTACCCCCGAATATTACACTATTGCGGACACATGTTGCCAAATTTATAAATAAAACTTCGATAATGTGGGAATGTGGAAATTCTGAGCGTAAATTTTATGTTTAGTACCTATGCAGTTTCAAGTCATTTTTGTTAAATACTGCAGTAATCGCAGCAACATCGTTGTGTATATTGTGTTTTTAAATTATGGAAAACTTTCAAATTATTTTATCAGAACGTGGTAAAGAGTTAGTTGTACATAAAACAAATAAATATCGATTTAGAGTTTACATATTCCCTTTTAATTCATAATATTATATCTTTATACTATAATTTTATCTGTATTAGTACTAACAAAGCCTAACTTAAACCAACCAATAAAAACAAGATTTGGATTAAGGGTGCATTATCTTTTATTTCTACTAGTGATGGGTCGAACCGTTCGAATTTCGAACCGAACCGAACCCTTGATGTTCGGTTCGATTCGAAATTTGAACTCTGCATGAAAAAAATCGAACCGAACATTCTAGCATATTTTAGTGTTCGAAAATCGAACTTGAAAATATTTGTCGAACTAGACTTATTGGCCAAGATAGTACGTTAACGGAGTTTTCAAGTACACGTTTTTATATTTTCAAATAATAATTTCACGGAAATAGTGAAAATATGCAAACATGAAATAAGAAGCTCTAATAATTATTCGTCTGTATTTCATCTGAATATTATATAATATTTTTTATGGTATAGACCTTATACTATAGAGTATTCTGTGTATTAGAACAGCCGACTTTTTTTTATTTTTATTTTTTTGCTGTCACGAATAGTTTAATTTTAAATACCAGTATCACGTTCATAAAATGTTGGGAAGTACTAGTATATAGTCTAATCATTAGAATTTAATGTTTAGCTAACGAAATAAATATTTTTCAAGCCACTAAACTTTTGCAAATTTGCCGCTCTGGGCAACAGAACCCATAACTCCAACTTAAATATACTCTTATCACAAATCTATAAAATGTAAAACCTTTTTTGTAAGCACGTCCTTGAACTTGGCTCACCCACTTACCAATTAGTGTACAAAATCTATATCAACAGTTACCAAATTGATTTTCAGAGTTAGTAAATTATCCATTTTTTTTTTACATAAATTTATGTTTGGGATGTCAAAATTCATGTATCTCACGCACTTTGCGATATCACCATGAAATGTATGCCAAAAGTTAGCAAATAATTAGTAAATGATAGAAAATCATTGCGTCATGTCTAAAAAACATTTTTATATGGGTGAGCCAAGTTCAGGTAGTCATAATTTTTCTTTCATAGTGTCATACAATTGTTTTAAGCAAGAGTTCAGTATCGCATATAGCGAGGGTGCATTACAGCCCCAAAAAGCCTCATGTATAAGTTTAAGAAGGCCTCACAAACCCTAATTGTATAATTTTTTGTTACACTTCAAATTCAAAATAGAGCCCCTAAATCCCTAGTTACGACACAGCAAAGTTAGTTAATCTTCCCAAATTAAGAAATCGCTTAGTATATTCGCTTATATTTCGTTATGTATACTAACTATCTGTAGAAATTAGTGATGGGTCAAAGCCTGAATCTTAAATCGAACTGGACTTTAAATTATTTTTTTGAATTTGAACTGAACCGAAACTTTATATTTTCTATCAAACCGAATCGAACCCAACATATTATGATTTTAAGTCGAACTTGAACTCGAACTCATTACTTTAATAATTTATTTTTCAAAAATAACTTTTGAAGAATTCTACAAATATTAGGTTTACGAACTATCTTGGCCAGCAAGTCTAGTTCAAGGGTTCGGTTCGGTTCGGAACGGTTCGACCCATCACTAGTAGAAATAAAAGATAATGCACCCTTAATCCAAATCTTGTTTTTATTGGTTGGTTTAAGTTAGGCTTTGTTAGTACTAATACAGATAAAATTATAGTATAAAGATATAATATTATGAATTAAAAGGGAATATGTATTTTAAATAATTGAAAAACTTACCTTGTTAGACATCATTAAATTAATAACACGGTAAATAATGAAAATATAATAAAACAAAACAGTTTTTTTTCTGAATTATTGTTCACTGCACTGGCACACTATTCAGACATAGAACAACGAATGACTCTTATCAAGAGAAATCATTTTATACAAAATCATATAATATATATATTTTTCAATAAAATGGTCATATCTTTATGAATGTCTAAATTTGGAAACGTAGTTCTTGACCTTGCTGTATGGATTAAGTATTCTTAGAACACACCTATTGTTCCAATATTTGGTTACAAACAACATGTGTTGTATATCATTTTATATTGTTCTTCAAAGCAAAAATCTTTAAGAAATGTACAATTACAGTGATTTGTAGTACTATATTATTATAATACACAATATAACACAGTTAATTTTAAATGTGATACCGTAAAGTGAGTATGAGATTGGCTACCTGAACTAGGCCTATCCATATAAAACGTTTTTTAGGCATGACGCAATGATTTGTTAATTATGAAAATCAATTTGCTATAATTTACTATTTGCTAACCTTTGATACAGATTTTGTACATTAATTGATAAGTGGGTGGGCCAAGTTCAGGGACGTTTTGTAAACTATAATATTTTTGAATTTTATATACCTTTTTTTTTTCTTTTCTGTTTGAACCGACGACGCCGCGGGATGAATAATTATTGTATATACCTACTAATATTGGTGAAATATGTAACTGTTTATATCGAAAATGTGATTTTCTGGTATTTGAAAAATTTATGTGAGTAAATATCATATCGATATTGCGAATTGAGTAATATAAAATTGTTGTCTAAAATTATTGATGATTTGCTAACAATCAAAACTAATAAGCTTATACTTGCTAACTGTATACATTATGTAATCCTACCCCTAACAATAATAATGATATTTATAATTATGTGATTTTGATTTCCCGAGTTTTCTGGGAATTTACAAATTCCGAAATTGCATTTACAATTATTTACAATTAATTTACAATTATTTGTTTTTTATTTGAAACCGATAGGACAAAGTGGGGGGCCAACTTCATGTACGTGCAAAATAATACCTTTTGTTACATAATGATCGTCCGCAATCAAGTTGCAAAAAAGGTAAAGCGTCCGCAGTCGTGTTTCACCCGCTTGTACCACTTCTGCGAAACAATTAGTTGAGCTGCTTATTTTTAAATAGTAATACAATTTTCCTGTTGGGTCTGTAATGTTAATAGGACACGGAAGTTTGTCTGTTGCGTATAAACCAATAACTTCGTCACAAAAAGTTATTACATTTTCATTACCAAAAATACCTTCTATGTCACATCTTATCGTTTTGATTGTACCTTGAGGCGATCGCGCATTTAAAAAAGTTGTAAATCGTTGTATAATACTTAGAGATGTGAGTTTGTATTATACAGTGGTATAAAACTGTATTATACATATGGTATAAAATTATTTTATACAGACGGTATAAAAAATAAGAATTAAGGCGTTATTTTTAGTTATTACCACGATTAAAAATATTTAGATATAAAATTATTATTTATTAATATCATTTATAAATTATTATCATATCATGTGTTCCCAATGAGTAAGGAAAGTACGCATTATAAAAATATCCATTAAAATTATTAAATTAAATCTTGTATTATATGTTTTCTGACCTTCTAGTCATTTTTTAAATTATTCCTTTTTTAAATGATTCGTATTTCATAATTAATAATAGGTTTATAACCTCTGTTAAATTTCCAATAATTTGAGGTACTGGAAGGTTCTATACGGTATAATACAGGTATAATACCGGTATTATACGGTATTATACAACAACAAAATAAAATACGGTATTTTAACATCTCTAATAATACTTGATTGATCATCGGCATGTCTATTACTTAAAAATTCCTTTGCGCTTTTCACTATTTCCGTTCTAACGCTGATTACACAGCGCTTCGTAGAAACATATACATTCCGAACTTTTCTATGATTCTTAGTACTAATATTACCATTGTTTATTTCATCACTGTTATCGGATATTTTATCATCTAAAAACTTATTTAGTTCTTCCTCCTTACCTCCAGGATAATAATCAGTCTCCATCAGCTCTAAAGATGATATGGCTATGTTTTTAGACGTTTCAATGTCACATAATGTAATCATTGACTTTTGACCATCTTTTTGGAATCTTTCAAAAAGGCGAAGTAAGTCCATCATTAATGCCGTATAAAATATTTGATCTCCTCTTCTTCCCATACTTTTAAAAATCCTCTGATCATTGCTTTCTCTTTTCTATTACTAGTATTAGTATCAGCTGTAACTATATTATTCCAATGCTTTCTTATGGATGGCATATTTTTCCAAACAGATTCGCATAATAAAATTAGATGTTCTACAAAACGAACTTCAAAATATTGCGGAAACCAGTAAAATGTTACTTTTTTCTTTTCCGAAATCGCCTTGAGTTCATCGGTACGAATTGCAGAACCTCTATAAAATGTAGCGACATATTTTAGATTTATTTTCAAGTATACAAATTATAATTCTATTTAGGTAAACAATTAATTAATTTTTCTTGGTATTTTGGTAGCCTTCAAGAAAGTCAGCACAGAAAAAATGTTGTTTTTGGATGGTAGTCAATAATTTTTTTTTTATATGCTTCACTTAATCATGTTTCTATTTTTGCATAACTGAATTTTTTAAAGTAATTAAGATATGAAAACATTTCATGACGATGCTTTAAATTATGAAAATTATTCAAATCATTGTAACCGCATTTCGATCATATTGGATTTGTGTGTAAACAAAAGACAAGGCCAACAGTATAATTGTTGAGTTTCTTGTCAACCAGTTAGTCATAGAATCATCTTAAAATAATATGAAAAGTTAAAATATCGAACATTTTTTTTTTTACATTTTGTTTTTGAGTTTAAAAGTTTTGGAGTTGGTCGATCTTTATTTAAAATATTCTATTTTTCAACAGAAGTATATGACCCTAACGATTTTACTAATTATTATTCAATAACGCTTTTACAATAACTAAAATAAATGTATGTATTAATATTCATCCCTAAAGAACACGAAGACAGATCCATTTCTATAATAATAAAAGTTTTTAGAATTATAAATCTGTAATATACAAACACGAACAACGTATGACATACTAATCCAAACACTTCGATCACACAAATTCACACAGCCACGACCGATTAACGTCTTATCGGAAATAAAAATAATAACAGACTGTTTGATACTATAATGTATGCAAAATCATAAGACCCTACATATTGTGTATATATACGAACCCCCTTTACGACATCGACGTGTCTCTTAGCTCACGTAAGAACTTTTAGAATATTTTATACGACAAGTTATTATGTTAATGTAATTTTAACCAAATTAATATTAATTATTTAAAAATGAATTAAATGAAACTACTAGAAGTAGATTATATCCTCAGAAAAATAATAACTGACAGTTGCTGAAAACACTTATCTTCTATTTCTTTTTTTGCAAAAATATCAAATATTTTCAGAAGTTTTGAAATATTATTTTCAATTTAAAATTTTCTTTTTTTGTTTGCAGCTTCATTAAGGTTTTTTTTTTTGGATTCATTATAATATATTAATATAAATTATACATTTTTTATGTATAACTGTATAAAAAGTCAGTATTATTAAGTCAGGACAAAACAGCTACATAAACAAAACTAACTACATAGATCACAGAAGACACAGTCTAATTATGACGAAGCCAGTACGGTTATATTAATTTATAGAACGAATAAACGCAAAATGAATTAACGAATGAACAACAAATATATTTGCTTGTTTTTGTTACTTTACAAAGTTAAACCTAAATTAATCAGAAACGTTAGATTTCAAAAAGTAAATGATATCATCATTATTCTTAGTGTACTAAATTTAAGTTAAAATTTTAGTTTTCAATTGTTTAATTATTTAATTGTTAATTAATTAACAATGTTATAGACGTGCTCACGAGTTGTTAATATAGTCCTACAATTCAAGTCTAAGAGTATGAGTCCAGGTTACTTTAACAGATGTTTCTAAAATTCAATGTATTTTATTTTTAAATATTTATTAAAAAATAAATGATATTTCGTAAAAGAAAAAAACTAAATTATTTAAATTTTCGTACAGAAACTTATTATGATAATATAATAGCTATATGTAACTGCAAATTTGCATACCTTAAAGTACAAATCATAAATAATTGAAGAAAATACATGAGACTCAAGGAAAACATATTCACTGGGACTAATACTCTACAATATTAAATAAAAAATTAAAGTTATGTTTAATATTTATATATATATATATTTATTAGGGATGGGCCGATACTAAATATCGGCCGATATCGATGGCATCGGTTTTATCGGTATCGGTTTTTTTTTCAAAACCGATACTTTCAAAAAAAAAAAACCATAGGTTATCAATAATCAATATTAAATACTATAGATTATTGGCAGGGCTGTCGTTGTTATCACATTACAATAATATTTTAACAACAATATTATTTAAAAATTCAAAATTACTAGTTGGTAACTCTTTTAAACAATGTTTTAACTTTTTTAGGTAACATTTGAATTCAGGTATCAGTTTTATTATATATCGGTTAACGGTATCGATTTTATGATGGTATCGGCACATGTTTTTTTTTTGCAAAAATGCTGTTTTAATATTTACATAATATTATCGGGTATCGGTTTTATATCGGAGTATCGGATATCGGTAATAAGTGGTATCGGCCCATCCCCAATATTTATACATTATAATTTATTGAATATACCTACACGTTTTGTTAAGATAACGTATTGTAGGAACCCCCTTGAATACAGGTTTGCGGACGCCTATGGACAATGTTATACTATCAAACATACATTATCATTAAAACCATAGTATATATGCTTGTATGCTTTTAGGCTTCATTAGACTTAAGCGTACCTTAAATTAACCCTAAAACATGAAAACTCTTCCCATATATTTTATTCATATGAGCATTAAAGGATTATTCGGTTGTTAGGATAATGCAAAGATTTTGTACTTGATTAATAGAATGGAGCGATACTTAATTTATATAATAAAGTAAATTAATATTGGATTTAAAGCGGTTGAATAAAATATGAATACATTTAGAGGTGTTCAGAGAAATACCATAATAAAAATGTATCTAAATCGTGTTGTAGAGTAACTGTATCGTCAGTAAAACACATAGGCATGTACTCGCATATCTTTATATCATCCGTAAATATAAATAAACAAGTGTTGAAATATTTATTCAGGTCATTTATAAATAACAGGAAGAGTTATGGGGATAAATGACCACACTGTGGAACTCTTGATATAACATTTATAATATTTGATACATATTTTAATACAGAATTATGATTTAATATTAAATTATTTAAAGTGGATAGATTTAACTTTGTAAAAAGAAAAATGTATACCGAACCAGATTTCTTCTACTTTTAAGGCGTGTATACGCAAGCCAAAGTGAACCAATGTTCGCGTGCGACCCATTGCAATGCATTTTTCAAACTAGTTAACTAGGTGGCGACACAAATGTCACCCGTTAAAAATATTTTGTCTGAGCAAAACACAATTAACTGTCAAAAGAATATTTTTTCAAATGTTTTTAAAACAATAATTAGGTAATGATCGATGAGTACATTTGTATCAAATAAAATATATTATCAATATTTACTTTTTTCTTTTATATAGCATTAAGATCTATTTTTAATTATTAAACGGAGCAAATGTGAAATATGCTATCATGCTATTAATATACATAGACTATTTTGCAAAAAAAATGGTAGGTCGCCGAGAGAAAATTCTTTAAAAAAAGTATTAGCTCATTGTGTGATGGTGTAGACGTGTTTGCCTGCGTCCGAATCCATTCGTCAACGTTTGCCGAATAGGTTGTATGGTGTATGGCCACTCAGGGACGGCGCGAGGGGAGGGGGCAATCGGGGCAATTGCCCCGAGCCCCGCGGTTTTAAAATTATAATTAAGGCCCTGCAATTCTGAAATGATTTTTACTGTTTAGAAATTTTATTGAATTTCTAAAATTGTATTTATTGAAATCATAATTCGTAATCATAATCATAAATCATAATCAATATTATACTGTACATCACCAGCACAGAGTACACACAAATATACACTAGTGTAGTGTTTCCCAAAGTGTGTTCCACGGAACCTAAGGGTTCCATGGGACAATCTCAAGGGTTCCGCAAGGTGAATATTGAGTGTAGTTATTGTAATAAAAAATTATCACAAACTATCTTTAAAACATTACTTGGAGTACTTATTAATTTTATAGTAAATAATTGAAAAATCCAGGTTAATTGAACATTGGGGTTTCATAAAACACAAACTCTTTCCTAAGGGTTCCGTGGTCGTAAAAGTTTGGGAACCGCTGCACTAGTGTGTGTGTGTGTGTGTGTGTGTGTGTGTGTGTGTGTGTGTGTGTGTGTGTGTGTGTGTGTGTGTGTGTGTGTGTGTGTGCGTACGTGCTACATGTGCCTATGTGTGTTTTGTCTTTCGAGCATTTGAGTAGGTGATGTGTTTTTCTTATAAACTATAGTGTTAAATAATGTATAATTGAAAGATAATTGATTTATTCAATAATAATTTTTTTTAAACTATAATATTATTATATTAAATATAGAAATTTTTTATTATTATCAATGTGTTTAATGTTTATACATGTTATACAATTATTTTATAATAATTTATTCTTCTTTTCTTCTTCTTCTTCTTCTTCTGCCTCGCCTTCCTCCCAACTATTTGGGGTTGACCACCCTTGTTCTACACCTCCACTTCACTCGGTCAATCACATCTCCTATGCACACACCGACAGCCTTCACGTCCATCTTCATAACCACTCTTACTGCATTCGTTTCCTCTCGCCTCATCACATGCCCAAACAATCTCAGCCTATTTTCTCTCATCTTGTCCACAATTGGCGCTACACCAACACTACCTCTCACGTATTCGTTCCTTATTCTATCTTCCCTTGTCACTCCACTCAACCATCTAAGCATTCTCGTTTCGGCGACACTCATACTTTGTTCTATTCTTCTGTTAACCGCCCAACGCTCTGAACTATACAGCATAGTTGGTCTCACTACACTTTTATAAAATTTACCTTTCAGCCTCATTGAAATTCTCTTATCGCATAACACGCCCGATGCTTCTCTCCATTTCATCCACCCGCACTTAATCCTATGTTTTACTATGTTTTATTATATTATTTTATAATAATTTATTAAAATATAATATTATAGTATGTATAAATTGATGACTGATATTTGATAAAATTGATTTAGTAAGTACCTAGTTAGTTTGGATATGTAATCTAGTTTTCGATTTGAGGAAAGAAAAACATTTTTTTGTGTAGATACCTATAGTATTCAGAAGACCACACATATACTGCATATACTGTTTTTTATTTTGCCCAGGGCCCCGCAAATCCTAGTGCCGTCCCTGTGGCCACTCACTGTTGGTACTTGGATCGTGCAATAAGGAAAACCACGCGAATTCGAATTACGTGCATTGAATATCAATGGCAAATACAAGTTGTCTTACTATAACTGCTACCGCAAATCTCATGTTCACATTAAACACACGGTACAATTGTGAAAGTGCAAAATATTTTCAATAACTACGCATCATTCAATGGTGTGGTGACAAAATCTCATAACCTAGCGCAATTATATAAAACCATTCTACCTACTCACCCTTACAAGAATAACATGCTCTTCTTAAACTGTATTTCTGTGCACAATATAAAATTGATCGACAGTTTTGTCATATAATTGTAAATACTATTCAGTGGTTGTTACTTGTAAATATAGTATAGTAGGGAGTTGTTGGTATCTAGTTTTTGGACTTGGGCCTACTGCCCAGGAATACCCACCTCTACCATATATTTCTAGGGCTTGATCTTATACATTGATTTATGTGCACCTACGTCTATTACGTCGATTTTTTTATTTTTTATTTTTTGCTATTATTTTTAATTAATTTGTGAATTACTATAAAAGCTGCATAAGCAGCTACTTGAAGTTAAACGAATTTCACTAGATATTAAGTCAATCAGTCATAATTTGAAAGGCGAATGGTGTCATAGGATGTCTAGAATAAAAGCGAATAGGTAAATATTGTAGCTTTCTGTCTGTTAGTGTTATATTAATGTTTATATTAAGTTATATTTTTAAGTGCTATGATGGGGAATAAGTTCAATAATTAACTCTTAAAGAATACTTTTTAAAGTATTTGGTAATATATTTCATTACTTAGAGAAAAATCAGCATAGGCAGGGGCGCCGGAATGATTTTTTTGCTGTGGGGGCAAAATATTTCAAGCTTTTTCTAGAGGGTATAGAAGCAAAAATAGGGGTATTTATTTTTTGGGGCTTAATCTCCATCGCCTCCCCAATTTTTACAGCACCTATGCCAAGGAAATATGTACATGTGTACATAGGTATAATATTTTTTTCTTATAAATATTTATTAAACAAATTCAAATCATGTAGGTATAAAAATTGTAGGCAAAACAAAATTTATCAACAATACAAATTACAGTTGTAATAAACTTTTTTATATACACAGTTTCTTTGCTCTACAATATTGAAACAAAAATAACATAACTATATTTTATTATACAATATTTATAATTATAACATACAGTTTATATTTTAATGAATAATTTACATTTTGCCAAATACACTTTTTCTCTCTGCTGTCCAGCTAATGAACTCTTTTAGGATATCATCCAATGAAATCTCATAGAAAATAATTTGGTTTAAGTGTAATAGTAATAAATGAGTCAAACGCTTTTGATTTAAAGGCTGATGCTGCAGGTATTGTGTATAATAGTATAATAAGTCGTTCAACTTGATTCATCAATTGACGTGAAGTTTCTGGCAACATTTAAAATATTTCAACAATATTTTTTATTGTTGCTGATGGATTATCAGAATTTAAAATATTGTCAAGCATTATTAACTGAGCAGCTAATTGATATACATTAAAATCAGTTACGTGAATACTGAGAAGTTTTTTTATTACACTTAGTTCAATTTTTTCTCTATTGATTGTACGTATCAAAATAATTTCCATTGATACTACTTTGTCTAACCCAGACTGAATGAATCTTTCATTTAATTCGTTCATCAATCACTTTTATATGACCAGACATAGTTGCCGCTCCGTCAAAACAAAAGTCGTTTAATATTTTCAGAACTAAGACACATACGTGTCAATAAATCATTGATGTAAGAAAATAATATTTTTCGGCATTTCCAATTGTAGGATTATACATACCTACAAAAATGTCGTTTATATTTAAAAAAATAATTGTAGCGCCATCAGCCATTATGGCCTTATATGGACTTTTTAGAACCGAATTTTTAATCTTTCGTAAAACAAAATGCGCCATAGTTTCAAATAACTCATTTTGAATATCCCCACTTAAACAATTGTTTCGTTTTTCAAGCCAAATTTTTAGTACAGGATTTTCAAGTGAATGCTCTTGTAATAAATAAATTAAGTTTCCAGAGTCCCATGTACCATTACGATTAACTTGACCACTATGAGCTAATAAACGAATAGAGCTTATAACAATTTTAAATACTGTACGAGTTTCTTTTTGTTAATTTAAAGACTGTTTAGTAATTAAAGATATACCAGAACGAAAGTTTTTACGAAAATTTAAATATTCTATTGATGTTCTAAGTTTTTCACTTTTTTCGTATATAGAAGAACACTCAGTGCCTTTTTTCCAATTTTGAAACCCAGTATCAATAAACGATTTTTGTCCATGAATTTTTATTTTTGTTTTTTTAGTTTGACTGGCCAAAGCACACGGATAACATAAACAAATTTTATTTATTTCTTATAACGTAGCCAACTAAACGAATTGAACCATTTCAATTGACATAATCTTCCATTTGTTTTAGGGAGTACAAAATCGTTTTTAAGAATAAATTATTTAGTTAAATAAATACTATTTTTAGAAGTTATTGTTTCTGTTATGGGTAGTGTAGATGAACGAATGGGGATGGTTTCTAATGCTTGTGATTGCTTGTTTCCGTTTTCTGTATAAAATATGCAAAAAGTATAAGTGATACTGACAGATATTAAAAATAATTTTTTTAATTTGAAACCGAAAAAAACGAAATTAGAAAAAAAAAAAACCCGAGCAGTGGGGTAAGTGTCAAGTGAATAACAGTTTAAGATTTATAACTGATTTGAATTAAATTAAATTTGAAAGCAATTATAAACAATTGTCTTCAAAAATAACGATTCTGATAGATTAGTTCACATTAGTTTGACAATATAATTATAGAAGTGCGACGCGCACGCCGTAGTAGCATTTTTCCTATCTGTGCAATGTATATTCTATCGGCAAACCACGTGTGAAAGTTTGGTAAAAATAAAAATTTAGTTACTGCGGACTAATTGTAAATATAAATAGGTCATGAAATCGTGGGGCTCTGCCCCCACAGTGTTTATTTTAGGGGGGCAATTGCCCCCACTGCCCCCATTATTCCGGCGTCTTTGAGCATAGGCAATAGCAACACGAATATGACATTCGTAAGAAACTAAATAACTGTATACATCTGAAATCGGCGTTGATCCGGAGCCATTTTATTGTTGGATGGCCGTCTGTGACTGTTTCCACAAGATGTGTCGCGACCGCACATCCGTCGTTTGATCGATCCAACGTGTAATATACATATAAATATATTATATATACATTCACACACATACATATATATAATTAAATGTGAGTTAATTGTTAAATTAAAATTCGGTAGAAAGAATGACTCACACATTGTACGTACACAATATGGTTTTCTGAGAATTTATACTAATCTATTAATTTAATTATGTGAAGTGCTATAAATACGTCTTCCCATGTACATTATTGTTCTATACTATTAGCATCTGGCATATTACACATCGTCCAATTTCTACGTGTTACATTTATTATTTCATCGAGTAATATGTGGCATATAACAATATTATACGTGTCTAGCATTCTGTACACATGAACGAACAAAATTCGTCGGAATATTCACCCATGCTCACATTGCTCATTCTGAGCTATGCGTAAATACGTTCTCGTGAGTACGCGCCTTTAGATATTTATGATTGGTTACTCGCAGGCATTGAGTAATAAAACTATATAACTCGCAGGTATCGACTGATCATCCTATCAACACTATTTTTCGAGAACGTACATAGCAATATTATCTGATATCTAATAAACCTAATATAGACATAATTTACGCCCTTTTCTAACAAATTTGCATCAGTTTAAATAATAGGTACCATTGATTATAGACATAATATCTACAATTAATGGTAATGTATATAATATGCGAATAGCAACTTTGACATAGGTTCGAACTCAAAGTAACAGAAATAATTTTGAAAAAGCAATTTATGATATGCTAATAGTCTCTAGTTTTTGTATGTACAGTTCATGATGTTAACCTAGGCTATGTTGGACTAGAAAAATAAATTATTACGTGTTATCTATATAATGCAAGAAAAATATTTTTAATCTACAGCTGATAACCATAAAACGCCGCAATTGATAACATTATTTTGATTTACATTTTTATCTTGGCATAGTATAGTTGTTTTACTTTATTTAATTTAAGACTTTCTATTCATTCAATAACGTCTGTTTGAAAATTGTTTACTAGATTTATGTTACTTAATATATCGATTATTCGCATCTAATTTAGGTAAGAAAATGTGTGTATTTATCATTTGCATTATTGTTATCCACTTTTTCTACATGGTGTACATAAAAGGTTATCGGTAATCAGTTCATTACTCACAGATATGAATAACTACCTCATAATAGATAAAATTTTATTAACATTTAAATGTTTTATTAGGCATTCATTACTAATTTGGTTTGATTAATTATTATTTCTTAGAACATTTTGTGGTACAACAATACTAATGTGAGTGTTTACATTAAGATTTAAAAACAAACCATCTAATTTAAAACTTCTTATTTTAATACTGTGACAGTAATGTGCACTATGCTTGTTTAATAAATAATTTGATTAAACTACTCATTATTAATCTAATATGCCATGATAAATGGTAGTCAATAAGATTTTTTTACCATTAACAATATTATTTTTTCCACTGTAATAAGCACTTATCCTATGCAAACCATATTTTGAAATTCAATTTCAAATTTTTATTAAATGCATTATTTATTAACTCAATGTAAATTATTGATTGTTTAGATTGATAGAACTACAAGAAGATGAAGTTATTTGTTCCCAAAACGCATTGGATGTAAAAAAAATCAACTAATCATGTTATCAGATGACACTGTATATGTTGGTTTACTAGTCTTGTCATTTTTATTTAGCTTTTTATTTAGAAAAGTTAAACATAAAAATTTGAAACAATGGTTATCTACTGTATTTGGGGCAATTATTGTACTAGCAGTTTCTGGTTTACACATTGCACATCCAATCATATGCATACTAGTCAACGCCATTTTTATACAATTTGATAAAAGGTACCTACATAAATATTTGTTTATTCATTATGTATTATATTTTTTAATATCAAATAATTTATCAGTTTTTTTAAACGAGTAATTGAAATAAAATGACCACCGTTTATTTTTACATTATCTCTATAGCATATAGAAGTGATTAAGAAAAACACAATTAAAAATCTTTAATTGTATTTATTATATATTATACACATATATTTATACTATAGGCATGTCATTCATTTTGGTTTTAAAAGAATGTCCTAGTGTCCCAGCTGAGAGAAAATAACATTAAATATTGTATTATTTAATAACAAAACTTGATATAATATTGTATACTATATCATTATAATATGGTTATCTAATATAATTGTCATGATTATATACAATAATAATGTATCTTTGGATTAGCTAATAATTAATTCAATTACAAAATGATATACTTATTTTTATTTCCATATGAGCGTTGCATTAAAATAAAAGGGTAATTCAATATTTTGTCCTGGTTTAGGTATTTTAAAATCTTGCAACTCTGTATATATATAAAATTTACTTCATTCAATTTAAAATATCTAGATATAAATGTATTTACCTTTAATTATAATTAATATAAATGTTTTTTACATTATTAAGATTATTATTATTATTTTATGCTCTATACTATTATTGATGAAATATCGAAAAATAATCTTTTTCAGGCATTGTCATATATTAAGTTTTATATTTACTTTTGGATATTTAATATTCTTCCGAATGACAACTTATTTTGGATTACCATATCCTCCTGCTCATACTAATTTAATTCAAATGATGTTAACTCTTAAAGTAAGTTTAACAATTTAATCCAATTTTTTATTATAGTTATAATTGCAAAACTGTAATATAAATAAATTTCTATGATTAAATTTATTATTCATATTTCTAATTAATTATTTTAAATTAATTAATATTTAATCATATTTTTATCCATTTTACTTTTATGTAATTATAATAAATGCATTACTTTTATAATGTATTTGAGCATGCAGAAATAATGAGTGACATTTTAATAGCTTATTGGACTTTCATTTGAAGTTCATGACAGTTATCTTATATCAAATCAAAAGGATACACAATTTGATGCTGAAAAAAGTTTCAAAGTTATTAGTCAACCAAGTGTTTTAGAAATATTTCATTATGCTTTTTGTTATATAGGCATATTGACTGGTAAACATTTTAGAAATTTTGTTAAAAGATTAATATGTTTAAATTTTCAAAATATTACTGGTTTTATAGGACCTTATTTCAAATATCGTACTTATTGGGATTTATTCAATCATCATCATTGGAAAAAAGCAGCTTTTTTGAACATATTACTTAAAAAAATACGTGTAATTCCCGCTTTGATAATTTGTTATTTGGTAACAAAATGGATGTTCCCATTAAGTGTAAGTAAATATTAAATTTCAAAACCTACTAATAATTACTAAAAAGCTTTTTTCATTGAACATAATGTATTTTATTAAATTTAAATAATTTTTCAATACATGTAATTATTATATATTAAAAAACAAACTATATATTATAATTCTTTTTTTTTAGCTTAATGTTCAGAATTTATTATAATGATTAAGTTAAAGTTTAAAAAGAATTAGTTTTTAAGATACACTTTAAAAGTTATTTTAGTGAAATCCATAAAATTAGCTGTGATGAACAAAACTAATTGGTTTTATTTAATCTGTATCCTTTTCAATGTGTTATCTTATATTCTTTTAATATGTATAATATATACACTGTATATCAACATAAATCATAAATAGCAAATTAGCAAATATATAAGGGTGTATTTACCCCAGGGCAACCAGGGCTTTAACCCTGGGCGACAACAATTTGAATAAGTTTAATTTTATTTAATTTGAAATTTTTTATAACAGAGCAATTTTATTTTTATCAAACATAATTATATATTTATAATGTAAACAATGTTTAAATAATAATTAAAAAATAATATAATAATAAAATAAATAAATAAAAATAATTAACGTAAACAATACTTAATTATTTTTTTATTTAAATTATATACAAAAATATAAAGGTAAAAGAAGTTTTATTAAAGCTATATAGTGTTTACCAACATAGACCACAGTTATAATGTAGATATTAGTATTTATTATACAAATTACTATTTATAATTAATGACACTATAAAATAAATATGTAGCAGTATATTTGATTCATATTTTCATATATTTTTATCGAATTATTGATATTTTTTAATCCACTTATTTTACCTTTAATTTAATACTCTGTAAAAGTACTTATATTTTAAAATCTGAAATGTATTGCATTTAGAGATTAATTGACCAAATTAAATTTTAATTATACTTTTAAATTAATTGCATGATTAATTCTATTTGTTTTACATATTTATATTTTTTAACATTTCTTATTATATTGACCAAGCACCCTTCCCATACTACTTATTTCTATCTATTGTTGTATTCAACTTGCAATGAAATGTTTTTTCAGGAATTTTACAATGAATCATTTTATACATCATCATCTCTATCATACAGATTGTGGTACATGTATACGTCATTTTTTATGTTTCGAACAAGATTATACTTGGGATTTATTTTTTCTGAGCTTATTTGTATAGCTTCAGGAATGGGTGCTTATCCTGCAATATCTGATCCACAATCAGGATGTGGTCCAACAAAAAATTTTGAATCGTTAGATAATGAGTAAGATTTTATTTTTATATTTGCATGTTATTTATTATAATTAATTCTTTTATTTATTTATTTTTTTTAATTATAATAAGCATGTTTCTTACAAATATATATTTAATAATACTTATGCAGACATTCTGAGAAAGAAGAAATTTATAACTTTGATTGTGTTGAAAGTATTGACATAATGAAAGTAGAAACTATCTCTACGGTTCGTGGTGCAACCAGAATTTGGAATATGACCATACAATATTGGATAGCTGAATATGTTTATAGAAGATTTCCTATAAAAAATCTTAGGTAGTTAAAAAGAAAATACATTTTGAATATATTTAATTAAAATATATATTTTATTAAAGAACATTGGCTGCATTTGGTATTTCTGCTTTATGGCATGGCATTTATACAGGCTATTATATCAGTCTGTGTTCAGTACCTTTTTACTTGGCTGTGGAGGATATTTACAATAAACAGTATCGTAACTATGCAAATTCTGCAGGCGTAAGTAAAAGTTTAATAGCAGTTTCAAAATATTTATGAACTACAATTATTCATAACTAATAATATTTTTATAATATTAAAATTAAATCTAAATGTCTAAAATAATAAATTAAAATATGTATTATAACTCTTTCTTAAAATAATTTTATTTCTTAATCAAAAAGGTATAATGAAATTTTTTGTTCATAAATATATTGATAATAATATAAAAAAATATATTACATAAAATTAATCATATTTTATTTTATTTATAGAAACGTATATTATGGACATTTTTTTTATACATCATGAAAATGTTTCAATTTTCATTTTGGGGATGCACATTTCAACTTTTATATATTGACCTCATATTTAAATATTGCCAATCTATATATTTTCTTCCGTATATCATAGTTATAACTATGTTTATTTTTTCTCGATTTAATAACTTACGAACTAGTTGACCATTTAAAATAATTCGGGTTGTTACAGTTAACATCAGAGAGTTCCTCTAATGAATCATGAGCCTGTTATATTATGTTATGTTTTGTTTTGGTAAAGTATACCATAATTTTAAATTTTAAATATAAGTCATATATTAGTCTTATATCTGATTGGCTCTCTATACCAATGAAACTGTAAAAAAAGTACTGCCTTTCTTTCCATCAAGAGATGAAAAACATTTGGAATAATATTTTTTATGATCTATACTAACATTTTTAATTTCTATTTTTATCAAGTTAAATTTCATAGGTAAGTGTCATGTATACTCAAAATCCTCTGGGATAAAATTATTTTAATTAATAATAAAACTATTCTAAAATATATTTAATATTAAATAATGCAAGAAATACAAGTAATTGTTTATAATTTAATGTTAATGCAAGTGATAATAGTCGAAATAAAAACCTGTTTAAAAAATTGTAATATATATTTCATATATATATATATATATGAATGAATATGTATATATGTATACATTTTAGAGTATGTATGTGTTGATAATTTTTAATCATCAGTTATTTATATATCATTTTTCTGCTAAATATATAATTTAGTTTCTATGGTATGATCTGTTTTTTCATTATTTTAGTAATTATTAAAAATTATGTTATGTATCTTTAAAGTATAACTGAGTGTATTACATAAAATATAATTATATCTAAGGTCAAATACTAATGAGTTTTACTTGATTAACTTTATCGGATATAAATACAAGTATAAATTAATATTTGGTTTTTTTTTTTTTGTGCATATCATAACACCTGTTATGTACGAAAAATGCAAAACATTTTGCAATTATAATAACTAAGTCTTATATTAAATACTTTTAATACATCTTAGATGATAATTATCTGGTATTTTTATTTATATTATTATTTTGTGCCATATTCATTATTCTTAATAAGTTATAGTTAAAAGTTAAACATTTTAACAATTTTTAATTAATATCATTATAAAATGGTGCCACTATTATTTTACATAGTTGTTAGGTACCAAATTTTGTAAAACTACAACACACACACACATACATGTATAAGTATACATATATATTATGTAAATAAAATGTGCATTGTTTGTTAAAATTATAAGCATTAATAATATAAAAGCAAAATGTAAATTTACTTCTTTTATTGGTACATAATTATGTTTTTATTCTGTAAATAATTTTTTTTTTTTTTTTTAAGAAACTGTTATAGAATATATTTGATTTAAGTTATTGTAAACAAGCATTTTATTTTTAAGTCTAAAAATATTCACTATTAGTCATATTTATCAAATTAGATTTTATTTTTATAATTTCTTTCTTGGTAACATGTCTGTACAGCTATTGCGTCTTCTATTATTTCTAATTAAACTTAATATAAATTTTATGTACTGGTTGAATTTGACAATTATAAACTATTTTAACATTTTTTGTGTTAAATATTATATATTATAAAATATTAATAAAATATTCTAACAATAAATTACTTGTATTTGTTATCCTACCAAAACTGTTTCTTCAATATTATTCTGAAGTTAAGTTTATTATTTATATTAATTTTTTAGTATTACTATCTAGTAGAGTTTAACATACTGTTATCTTTGATCTATTTTGTATAGTCGGTTTATCTACATATATTTTAATATATAAAAAATAAAATAAAATATAAAAATATAAAACTTTTGATGTGATTTTGTACCTCTCATAATTGTATTTGTGGATACATCATTTTGATATCCAAGAAATTGTACTACAGTATGATTACCAAATTAACTTAAGTAAATTAGATATCAAAAATACTCTGTCACTGGTAATATTTTATACTAATTAAATAAATTAGTTTTAATTTCAATAATTCGTTGTTCAATAACAAATAAGTTTTTTTAATACACATTAACATATTCTGATAAAGTGTTAGTATCCAGTGCCATCATTAATGGCAGGCCACTTATGCAATTGCTTGATACTTAGGGTTACCATACATCCGGACAGTCCGGATTTCAAACATCTGTCTGGATTGATATCCGGATTTTTAAAAATGTCCAAATTTTACTACCATTTGATAACCGTTTAACAGGGTTTTATTGATATAAAATGTTATTAGGTTACTGATTTTATAACACATTATTAATTATTATTAATATTATTAATTATATTATTATTATTATTATTATTTATTATTTATTATTTAATTAATATTATTAATTTTACTAACATATTTTACCTAATAACTCTTATGTAGACATTTTATTCATAGATTTAAATAAAATTGTATTAATGAAAGAACAATATTGTTTATCTTAAATCTCCCCCCCCCTGAAACGGAACTGATATCCGGATTTGGTCTAAAAAAATATGGTAACCCTATTCATACTTAAAATAAATTTAGGAGCCCACAATTTGTCAAATTACAATAATTATATTTAGGTGTAAGGATTATTACCAGTAGCTGCACATAGATAAATAGACAGGTAAAAAAGACTACTGAAATTATTACTATATATACTACAACAGTGTGCAAAAGACCCTCTTATTTAACAATTTAATAAAAAAAAAAAAGTAACAATTTAGGTGCTAGGCCATGAATATGACTTAACCTATATATTAGACAGTTTTACTATTTAATATTAATATTATAGAAGTATATTTACTTTATTTAAAAACCTAAATAAACAGCAGACTTTTATAAACAACAGACAGAATCTGTATATTATAAAAATAACCAATGATGTGTCGTGGGACCAGAGCCGTCTCAAGGATTTGCGGGGCCTAGTGCGAAATATTTTTTTTTATATGAAAGAGTTCTCTATCTTAAATATTTATATAAAATACATAAATTGTATTCTAGTAAGGGACCTGGTGCCCGGGCACACCTTGCCCTTTCCTCGCACCGGCCCTGCTTGGAACACCTAGTAGGAACGAAGCAAAGTTATTTTTAAATAAAAATTTTATCAATAAACTTTGAGATAGCGTTTCCTCAATAAATATAATGCATCAAATATTCAAATCTATTTTGTCGATGATTATTATTACGTTAACTCCATGGGTAGTGCCGGTAGTCCCTCCATACCAGGTCAGTCGATTTTATAGATTAAATCTGTGGGTTTAACTAGGGCTGTTCGATTATTTCGATTAATCGATTACTGCGATTATTATTTTGTTTCATCGATTATTTTACAGTTTTTATAAATTTAATTATTTATTATTACGATAAATCGTCAAATAATCGAAATTCGATTGATCAATTAATCGAATTTTTGATTAATCAAATATTGGAATTTCCGATTAATCAAATAATTGAATTTTCAATTAATCAAAATAATGTAATCATATTATATCAATAATAATTATATTATATTATATTTATGATTTGGAATGTATTAAGAGTAATATAAAAGTAGACGTCTACATGTTACCCTGCATATCTTATTTAAAATTTTGTAGAAGTTATGAAATTAATTTATCCATAATAATAGAATCGATTAATCAGTTTGTATATATGATTTTCGATTAAACATCTGTACACTGTATTCGGAAGAATAAATCATGGGCGTAACTTGGGCAATTCTGAGAGGGGTCAAACTTTATTTTATATCGATATACCGTATACTTTTTGATAATATCTTTCAAATAAATTTACAAAATATCGAGGGAAAATTGTCCCATTAAATTTATTGAGAGGGGGCAGTTGTCCCCTCTCGCCTCCTCCCAGTTTACGCCTATGGAATAAATCATATGCAGGCATGGGATGACTATGACTTTAGAGTAAGATTCAGAATTCGAAAAAATGTTGTTCGCAATTTATTAGAATACATTGAAAATGAAATAGCTTCTCAAACTATCAGGTGAGCTCAAATTTACGTTCAACGCATATATATATATAATAGGTATAAGGTGTATAAAAAAAACAAAATAATTAGAGAAGTGAATATAACTTTTATCGAACGGGAATTAACACGCAACACCAGGGCCAAAACTACTATAGGGCAACCGGGACTATGCCCCAGGGTCCCTCTCATAGAACAAACGTGCAACATGCACGAGCATGCTTGTTCGTGCGCGAACTAGGTCCATACCAAAAGCGCCGAACATGGTAGCAACGTTGGAAACGTTTTGCGCATTTGGTGTGGACCCGGCTTAAGGTCGAAATACATGACTAAACTTCACTCCGCTTTTGACTTTTGTTTCAACACCTTAACCGTTTTTTTTTTTTTTAACTCTTGTTAAAACGTGTAGTGTTCATCAAGATGGCCGGTTCGATGTTCGATAGGTGTGGTGAAATCTATTCCGCAGCACTCCGATATTGTTGCAGGTCTGACCCTATCTTCCAAGAGGTTTTCGATAAATAAAATCATTGCGCCAGGGTTGTGATGATGGTAATGATGATGGCGACTATTTCGATGTGTATACTTTAAAGTTTGCGAGGGATGATAGCAAGTTCACTTACACCACTGATTAGCGCTAACATAAAATTATTAAATTTTTTTTCAAAGTACATTATTTCAGTATTACAGTAATTGTCAACAGTTTTATTTACGTAAACGCTTTTTCTTTATATAAAAAAAAAAGTTGTAATAAAAATAAGTTACTCATTAATAAATGTAATTAATTAATTAAATTTGTTTTTTCCTTAAAACCATAACAGTATTTAATTTTGTTAATAATTATTAAATAAAAACAATTGTTTATAACTTATAATTATAATAAAAAGATACTTTTTTTTTT
This sequence comes from Sipha maydis, assembly GCA_034509805.1. Classification (NCBI taxonomy): domain Eukaryota; kingdom Metazoa; phylum Arthropoda; class Insecta; order Hemiptera; family Aphididae; genus Sipha; species Sipha maydis. The sequence continues at coordinate 171,912 of JASXSY010002557.1, read as the reverse complement.
GCTTTGCTTAGAAGAATACATGGTCACCTTTCATATGCTACAATTTAAGATGTAATATATATATATATATTAATATTATTAAGTGTTAAATCGGTATAAGAAAATTAATATGTATATGTTATATATTAAAGCAAATTTATGAAATCACGGAATCACGGAATTAGTTATACATTTCCATTCGAAATTAAGAGACTTTGTCTTCTAGTTAATCAAATAGACAACATTTTTGCTTACCAATATTTTTTTTACAATAGGAGCTAGTTACTACAGCAGTACATAGTCTATTGTATATCAATTACTTCCAATTATAGTTATTTTTAAATCGGATAGTACCTATTCTAATTATAATTGTACAGAATGTTCGTCAGCGTTCAAATACGCAAGGAAATATTTATACTGTTATCGAGAGTTTTTCTTATCGTTAAATTATAAATAAAACATGCCATAGAAATGTGTACTCATGAGCTGTTTATGCGGGTACAGTATTACATTGGCCATAGGCCACTGCCATGTAAAAACCTCGTTATTTATACACGTATTGTTAAAATACAAAATTAAGGACGATTATTATATTCTGAAAACATGTCTGTCAGTTTTATACTTTATAAATAGTATAATGTTTCTGTTGTTCATTTGTGACTTGTAAATCAATGAATAATCTTAAAAAATATACATGGCTATAGCTACAGATACATACGTATAAAAAAAATCAAAAGATTTATGTGGAACATTTTACTATAAAAAAATTATAGAATAAATATAATATATATGATATGAGAACATAAAAAGCAATTTACCGCCCGTCTCTTAGAAGAAAACAACGAACTCGTATGTATCTTATTTCCATTGTGTACAACTATTTTTTTAGTTTTTTTATTTGGTTCATACAACTATATAATTTAGTATAATAATAATAATAATAATAAGCGTAAACGATTTTTTTTTTTTCGGTACATTGACCTTAGAACTTGGAATGAAGAAATGTCCACTGGTAAATATTCCGACGTTTGTTTATGTTGTGAGCAGGGCCATATTTAACCGTGATTTTTATCAACATTTAAAATTCAAACGCTTATTTTTAAAAATTGTGACTGCCGATTTTTGAGATTTTTTTCACACGAGTAAAAACCATGTATGAAAAACATTGTATCAAAATTTCAAAATTTTTTGGCCAACCAAAATTATATTATTGACGTTATACGAGAAAAAAAAATAGGATAACGGAGAAACGATCGCGATAAATGGGCCGGCGGCGAATAGTCCGTCGGCGAAATAAACAGCGGCGAAACGGTCGCGGCGAAATGAACGGCGGCGAATTGAACGGTGGCGAAACGGTCGCGGCGAAATGATTGCGGCGAATAGTTCGGCGGCGAAATGACCGGGTCCGTGTAAAGTGTGCGCCGATAAAGGGAAATATATGAATGGTAAATGGAAATCAATTATTGTAAAATATGTGATATTCCGTTATGTGTTGATCAATGTTTTGAAACATATCATACAAAACAAAAGTATTGGTTGTAATTATTATATTTAATTTTTATTTGTAAAATATTACTTTTCTTAGATATTTTAGCTCTTTTGTTATGCTGGTCGACTTTTTTTATGTTGTTAAAAACAGTACATTTTAATAAAATAATTATATGAATAGAATAATTTACTATTATTTGTTGAGTATTTAAAAATATTTAATAATAACTGCTTTGTTAATAGGTTTTTTGTTTTTCAAAATCGATTAAATATCGACGAAGTAATAAGTATTTAAAAAAAGTTAAAAACGCTCCGTTCACTATAAATAAAGCCCGCCGAAATCCGTAGTCTATAACAGCAATATTGACATCACGGGTTATGCGCGTGATCCGTCTTGAATGACGTACGTGAATTGATCCCAACTTAATCTAAAAACCTCCCTAAATTTGCCCTCATCTCTCCACAAATGTTTTTTAACGAGAATACTGAATACACCTTCTGTCTTCCTATCTAAAAACATCTCATGTGCCTTGTTGGGTTTTTAAACACTACCATATTAATAATTGATTGTTCTTCGTCTATTTCTTGCAAAAGAAGAAGATATAAAATTAATTTTTGTTTTTTGTTTAAAGACATTTTGAAAAAGAAACAGATAACTTTTGTTGCAAAATACGTGTAGCTCACACAAGATTTTCTACTACTGGATCGCCGTGGTCCGGCGCGGCGTGGCTAGAATCGCGCGCATAAGAATCTGTACCCTAGCCGCGCGTCCAGAAAATTGACAGCGCGTCTGAAATTTGAATCGCGGCGCGTCTACAGACGGACCCGGTCATTTCGCCGCCGAACTATTCGCCGCAATCATTTCGCCGCGACCGTTTCGCCACCGTTCAATTCGCCGCCACCGTATCGCCGCCGTTCATTTCGCCGCGACCGTTTCGCCGCTGTTCATTTCGCCGACGGACTATTCGCCGCCGGCCCATTTATCGCGATCGTTTCTCCGTTATCCTATTTTTTTTTCTCGTATAACGTCAATAATATAATTTTGGTTGGCCAAAAAATTTTGAAATTTTGATACAATGTTCTTTATACATGGTTTTTACTCGTGTGAAAAAAATCTCAAAAATCGGCAGTCACAATTTTTAAAAATAAGTGTTTGAATTTTAAATGTTGATAAAAATCACGAAATCTGCCCATTTTTGGTGGTTAAAAGTTGATAAATATCAATTGTATGTTTAAGACTTGAAAATATAATATAATGTACTAGAGAAGTTGCTCTTTCCAGCGAACCAAAAAAGTTAACCGGAGCAAGGGAAAAAATGTTATAGCGTTAGAAAGTTATACTTTGAAGAAATCTAGTGTTACCACGATAAAATCCAAAAGCGTTAAAAATTTACACCACTTCTAGAGAAAATCCATATAAATATTTAGTGAACATTTCAAGTTCCTTACGATTATTACTTTTTGAATTACATATAAAATTAAAAATCGGTGTCAGCTTTCAGTAAATATTGCCGTTTTTTACAATTTTTCATTACTTTTTCACAATTATTGGGAAAACTATTAAGTAATTCAAAAAGTTACTTCTCTAATCTCTAATGAACCAACTAGACTACATTTGCTATCGAAAACCATCCCTAATGTTGATGATGAAATATTTTTTACTAGAACATTTGACATACACAAAAACTAAAACACATCACGGTAAAATTAATATATTACTCGTTTCACTCGATAGATCACTTAGATATCAAAAAATTCTTTAGTGAGTAACCTGAACTGCAAACACACTACTTGGAATTTCAAATTCACAAATGCAAATGGACGTAAACTTTATAAATACCTCGCAAACAATTCTGCGATCTTGTCTGCTCCAGACACACCCACATATTATCCATATAATCAAAGTAGAAATGCTGATATTTTAGATGTAACTTTACTATAATCAATCAGTTTTTCCATTCACCAAGAACCATTTTTCGAACTTAACTCCGACCATTTACCTGTAAAAATTACCATAGATGAGTCCTTATTGTTCTCAACTCCCACCCGCAAACTCATCAACGATAAAGCAGATTGACAAAAATTCAAGCAACAGATCACAAAAAATTAATCTATCCTTATAAATATATTAAATATTACCAGCGCAGATACTGCAGTAAAAAATTTACATGAAATCATCTGTCAAGCGGCTGAAGAATATTCAGCAAAAAAAATTACGGTAACAAATTATAGTCCTAATCAACTTCCCCCCAAAATTTTAAAATTAATCAAATTAAAACACAAAACCAAGAGACTCTATCTAACGAAAGAAATTAAAAACCAACTAGAGGAACACAGGATCAACAGTTATCAAAAATACTTATCTACTATACATCCATCATACTCAAATCTATGGACCGTGACCAAAAAATTAATTACACCAATCTCAAATGAAATATCCTCCCCCCCCCCCTTGAAAGCGGGAGACATTTACCTTATTTCTGACTCCGATAAATATGAACTGTTTGCCTACACTCTTGAAAATATTTTCACATTAAGCAACTCACTAAAAAACTACAGACAATCTAGTCCGGCAAATACTAAGTGAGCCCGATATTTGCCCATTAAATATCTTACCATACTTGTGTCTAAACGAAATGTTAGATATAATCAAAAAATTACCAAAAAGAAAATCACCCAGTCACAATTTAATTACTAATGCTGTTAGATACAGATTTATAATAGCTACATTATTGTGGAACTATTACGACAAATTACAATTTTAAACCAATTAAAATGGTTCTACCGCTCAAATATTTAAGAATAACAATAGATTTTAATTTAAAATGGTTAGAATATCTGCAAAATATTAAAAATAAAATAAGGAGCTTAACTGTTTTATTATATAAAATTCGATTTCTTATTAAATCAACTAGGTATAAGCCAAATATGGGCGATTGTAAACTCCGCCCGTGATTTTTACAGGTAAAAATGATTTAGGTGTAAACTCGGCTCAAATAAAAATATTCTTATGATATTAGAGAACCATTATTACCCAGAAGACACCTCGAGGAGGCCAAATAGTTGCACATTAGCCGAAAAATGTTGACACCGATTTGGATTCAATACGACAATTTGGCGGGCTACATGAAGTTGAGCCCCCCAGTAATGAAATTTGAATTGTGTTGAGGGTGTTACATGAGACTTTTGTTACAAATAGTTGTAAATCAGTTGCTAATTTTTAGCGCACAATTCGTATTAGTACTAAAACTTGGGGGGGGGGGAAATTTCACATACGTTAATGTACGAGTTACTTTATAATACTTAAAATGTTCTAAAACTAACAGTGGTTGCCCACGTTGTGGTTCAACTTTGTGTGCCATCGTCACGATTGTATAAACACTATTGAAACGTTGTTTCAAAAGTCCAATACGAAAATAAAAATATTTATCTCAATGTTTAAATATAGGTATTTTAACATTGGTTAATTATAAAACAAATTGTTTGCGATAAAATACAGGTACATTACGAATTTATAAATTAAATTATGTCGTGAATATTATATATTTTATTAGTCAATAAATAGGCCGAATTTACAACAAAAATGGTAACCGCGAGCTCAGTTTACATTTTCTCGACAAATATACATGGCATTATGTACTTCAATACTACTATACGGTATAATAAGTTGGGGAGGCTCTAATAGAACAGACAGAAATACATTACATAAAACCCAAAAAATTATAATAAAGATAGCGTACCTACTCATTACCATTAATATATCCATCAAGGAATTATTCAACCATACAAATATATTATCTATCTATAAATTATACAAAAGACAAATTTTAATAAAATGCATACAAAACCACACACTAAATGCTACAGGAATAATGGACAGAATTATAGGTAAATACATTAAACCATCATATACGTTTTTAATAAATTTAAGGAATTCCCTCAACCACGTAGGGAAAACTATATTCAACAATTTAAATAACGGTGTAGAGTCTATAAAAAGCTTATGTGAAAACCAATTTAATAATACCAATTATATAGTTAACGAAAATCAAATAAAAAAGGCTATAGGTAAATAAAATAGTTAATGATCTAGATGCGAATATGTGTATTAATGAAATTTTAAAAAGTCAATATAACTAATTATAAGATCTTATCTTAATGTGTATATGTTAAATGTGTTACTAAAACATGTTCCATGAAATTTGTCTTTACTGTATAATATTAATTAAGTCGTATTTTTAATTTTATATCATCCTGTTTAATAATCTTTCTACAATAAGAATTATAATTCATAAGAACTCCGCATACCAGATACGAGCTCATCTCAGTTGGTATACGTATCAGCTATTGTTAATGTATTCTTAATGTAATAATTTACTTATTGTTATCATGTAATTTTAATTCATTTATTGGCTGAAATAAATAAATAAAATAAAATAATCTTGTAAATTCAAAAAGTAATAATCGTAAGGAACTTGAAATGTTCACTAAATATTTATATGGACTTTCTCCAGAAGTGGTGTAAATGTTTAACGCTTTTGGATTTTATCGTGGTAACACTAGATTTCTTCAAAGTATAACTTTCTAACGCTATAACATTTTTTCTCCGGTTAACTTTTTTGGTTCGCTGGAAAGAGCAACTTCTCTAGTAAATTTATTATATTTTCAAGTCTTAAGCATACAAAAACGTACTAGACCCCTCAAATAAGCATTTAAAAAACTTAAATTTAAACAAAAATATTTAATTAAAAAAGAAAAAATGATCTAAAATAGGAAAAATAAGCAACAATTTCTAAATTTTCTTTTTACATGAACACAATTAAGTACTAGACATATTTCGAAACTGTCTTGAATATAAAATTAAAGATTAAAAAATTTATATTAAAACAAATAAATGTAGTTCATGTTATAATTTTTTAATTAAAAAATCAAAAATAAATAAATCTTTATATTATAAAAAAAGCTTAACTATGACTTTCAAGACATTTTGCCTTATTGTTTATGGATTTTCCAAAGCATTTTGTGAAAAATAAAATGTAAACGATATTTATAAATAGTTAAATAATCTGGGAAATAGGATGTCCTACGTTATCATTTATAATTAAGCATAAATATACAAAAAAAGCAAAAATAATCAGAAGAACAGGAAATAAGCATTTTTTTAAAAAATCGTCGAAAAAAGCACAAAAAAGCATTTTCAAATTTCATAATTGAACGTGTTTTAACATGACATACATATCCATAACTCTCTGCTATAGTTTAGGTCAAATAAAAATAAGCAAGTGATATAAGTCCCGAGCCCTGATCATTACCCATGAACATAGTCTATGCGTTTGTAGTTTCTAAATTATGTATAACTAGATTAATTACTCAATGTGTTTAAGATAAACGATTGATGTATAATATAATATACATCGGGGCAGTGAAATTCTTCAATAAAACTCCGCGGAATCCGGTCTGGCATACATAGCACACTGATGAACGGTGTAGGATGGTCGAATTGCACTTTGGTTGAAAAAAGGTGATGGCAAAACTGCACTCGTTCAAGAGTGGAGTTCAAACTTTAGGCGGTTTTCCAATATGAACATTCACGTATACGTGCATAAAAATCGTTATAACCATGTTGTTGGATATAGCTGGTCATTTTTCGAATATAACACTTGTACACGAGAAATGTTGTTTCCACTACACACGAATTTAAAAAAATCGCATTTATAAAAACATTAAAAATATTACGAATCTTATGTTTATGAACGCTACGGCACAATCGTAAATATATCTGTATATTTTAATGCAGAATACTGACATGACATTCAACTTCACGATTCCACGAAAAAAATAAGATATTGGAAAATATGTTAACTTCTATGCTCAAAAGCGTCTTAGGGCCATTTTATCAATCTCCAGTTAATAGAATTTAATCTCCAGTTTTTCTTAATCTCCAGTTAAACTAGAAATGTGATTTTATCATCACTCGGTTAACATTTTAACTGGACTTTAACCGTAGATTAACTAATCCGAGATATTATACCAGTTAAGAGTTTAACTAGAGATTAAGAACAAGATTATCAGTATAATATATTGTTATGTGATAACATTTTGTTCAGTTTTTGAACTATGTAAATCAATATTTTTATACTCGAAGACCTTATTTATTGTCAAACAGAATTGACCATTTAAATAAATGGGACGACTATGACTTTTTTGCCAGATCTCGGTTAAGTATGAATACATTCAAAATTGTATTGGAAATGGTTCAACAAGAAGTAATAACTCTTACTCAAAGGTAAATTAATAATCTTTATATACTCTATCAATAATTAAGTACTTAACTACATTTATCTTATGCATATTATAGTAATTTTTAAAACCTACATAAATCTGTGGCAACTGTTTTAAATACTATGAAAAAATTATTAAAAACAGTTGACAATGGCCAGACCGATTCATTTAAGTTCAATTAATTTTAAAATACATAAATATTAAATATATATGGTGTAACTAGACTATTTGAAATTTGTATATTGTAGTCATATGTAAAAGTGTAAAATTATCAGCAATACAACTTAAATAACTTCATTCAAGTTCGAGTAGATTTGTTAGAAAGTTATGTCAACTAAAACATGCTAGGTTTATGCTTATCTATTGTTTATTCAAATTTTTTAATTTTTTATTATATAAATGGTTCTATTTTGAATAAAAACTATTATTTACACTAAGGTTTTATGCCTCAGATGCAAATTTAATAAATGTTGGTGAGTTATTTGGTATACATTATTCAACTGCATCAAATATCATAAAAAAATGAATATTGCTTTAGCAAAGCTCAGACCACGCTTTATTAAAATGCCTAGTACTGCTAATGAAATTTCTGATTTCCAAAACAGATTTTATTTAAAAGCTAATCTAATATTTTCTTCAATTGAAGATAGTTTTCCTAATGATTTCTGTGGGGTAGCTGGTTCTCCTCCTGTTGTACATGGTTTAGATTTCACTTCCCGCAACTTAATTTTAACAATTTTTTTTATATTTTCATATTTCAAGCTCAAACATTTTTTATTGCGGTATCCAATAATCTGAGATTAGTTAACTGGAGATTTAACTGACGAGTGATAAAATGGCCCTTAATGGTCTTAATATATATTTAATTACAATATTTTTTTGGTTCAATATTAATAAGTGTTATACTTTTAATGATGGTTTTTTTTCTTTATTTAGAATTGTAGTTAAAACTATTCAGCTCGACAATTATATGATGGTTTTAATATACATAATTTTGAGTATTTTTGTCAATAATCATTAATATAAATTACATTACCTATATTTATAAATTATGAATATACTGTATTCTGCATTTTATTATAGTATGTATTGAGTAAACTATGTCTTATAAGAATTTTATGATAGCAGAAAACTCGGAAATAATGAAATAACAATAAATATCAATCGCGTAAGCAAGTTGTAATATAATATTATTTAAATTTGTAATTCGAGTCCTACATTTCTGCATGTTGGATAATTGGGTTAAATTTTGTTTTTTTTTTTTATAATAATACAGTATTTTATTTGTCTTAAGACAAAATGTATAATGTATAGAAATCTCAAAACTAAATTAATATAGCAAACGATTTTCAGAAACCTGAAACCTCTTTTTATTTTTTATTTTTTTATTTGCAAAAAAACAACCAATTTGGTTATATTTTGTTATAACCGAGTACATAAGAAAAATATTATACAACATTTAAAATAACACGTAGAAGCATAACAAAGAGCTACATCAGATGTGCTGTATTTGAAACTTTGTAATATTACTGTAATATTTTAATATTACTACACATTACAAAATTGCGATAATTCTTGCAAATCATTTGCATTCGAAACGTAATTTGACGTGCACTACCGAGTCTTTCCGTTAATGTTTATACGCATTATTGCAATCAGCCATACGACGCGTTAATTGTTGTATTCACTGTACACAGACAAAAGTAATTTTTATCTTCATACTTTGTACATAAATGTTGAATGGACTTAGAACCGTTAATAGTACACTTACATAGATTTATATAGACAGTCGACCGTGAAAAAATATAAATAAATACGGTCTCGTTGGCTTTTGGTAGTTATCTATATTATAGTCATTATGGAGCAGTGCATTTTATAAGGAATTTTCACTGGGTGACAAAAAATGTTTTTCTCAAAATAGTCAATGTATAATAGGTACTATAGTACGATTATAGTATTACACGTTTGTTTCGCATTATTTCGCCCAATCTTTCAAAATACTGTTGACAGTATATAATCAGTGAATCAGTCCCTAAAATTATGTGTAGTACGACACACTTTGTGTAGTACGATAAGTGCAGTGTGTAGTACGAATTTTAAAAATGTGTTCAAATAAAACCATTATAATAATATTTTATATAGTCTGACAGTACTACACTCTACAGTAGACATAATATTTTAGTTATTGCAAATTGGGTTTTTGGACTTCATAGTTGTCTAGTTTTATACGTTTTATACTGTTATGTCATGCTCTTACTCTCTTTCTTACGTTGTTGTTGTTTAGTTGTTCGTAATAGTTTTATTTCTACATATTACCACAATGCATAAATTTTTAATAAAAGTAAATGGTAAGTACTACCATTTGATTGTCACTCATTGACACTCTTTGAGTTGTGAAACATTAATTTTCATATGTTCCTCAATTTAAATCAAGTACATTTTAACACCCCTAAAATAGAATTTGCAGCTTTAATTTCCGTTTGTTCATAAGCAGGACTCGGAAGTTCTAGCAAATGCATATTTTTCTTGGTTCGTTCTAGAACATCCAAATTAAGATACAAATATGTTTCACACTTCTCTGATGTCATACACGAAATTTTATTTTGCTATTTTTTGCATATTTACGGTTTTTATCGCTATTTTGCTAATTTGGAGTTTTAAATGCTGTTTATGGGCATATTTTTAGATAATTAAGGAAATAAACACATATTTTTGAAAAACGAAATTACCTACTAAACAGCAGTCTACGAATATGTGAACGAAAACAAATTGTTTCATTTTAAAATGGTACTCATCCAAAATAAAGTCTTAGACTGCTGTGGTATTGTCGATTAAATCGGATAATTCCATTCGTTTCCAATAAATTGTTTATTTTTAAAATCGTGTCAGTCACATCATACTATCGCACTATCATCGGATTTGTTGTATTATTATGCTGTCGTTTTAACTATGTACCTACTAATGACTGAACCGTCATCATTTAGATGTGTAATGTGTTCTATTGATCGTGAACTGTTGTACTTACTCTCAAATAGTACCTATAGTTTTATATACCTACCACCATATTCTATGAAATACATTAAAAATTTGTAAAATTAAATAAATCAAATACTTCATGTTTAATTTTACAAATTTTTAATGTATTTCATAGAATATGGTGGTAGGTATGTAAAACTATAGGTACTATTTGAGAGTAAGTACAACAGTTCACGATCAATAGAACATATTACAATTATCTGTTTATCTTAAATTTCACATTAAAAAAAATTTGTTGAAAATTTTATTTTGCATATTTTCCATGTTATTTATAGCGCTTTTATTAATATTTTTATGTGCATATTTAAGCGTTAAAAATTAATTTTTTTAGTGCTATAACTACCGAGCCCTGTTCATAAGCAACCATGCGCTTGCATACTCCTCTGGGGCAGATTTTTTCAAAGCGCACAATATGGACAAAGTTTCGAAAACCAACACTTTTGGGAAAGAAAAACTAGCAAAAATTTTAATTTTGTTCACAGTAATGAATTCATATATTAATTATACATATTTTTATTTAATTTATATTATGTATTATTGGTTGAAGAAGACTATAAGCATCGGTAATAGTTTATATTTTTTATTTAGATTTGACTGATTTGAGACAGTGTGTAGTACGAAAATTTGGTTATTTTAGGGACTGCAGTGAGCGACATTTGTGTCGCCTAGTTAACTAGTTAAAAAATGCACTGTTATGGAGCGATGTTAAATACAAACTGGTTATGCTCACACTATTTTATATCTTAAATTACAGGTTCATTTATTATAATAATAATTTTAGAAAAGGTTTCCATTCATATAGGTATATGTTTTATAAATATGTTTTTTGAAGGCGATAGTTTGACTGAGGTAAAAAAAAAAAGTACTAATAAATGTCTAACAGTGGCTAGTAAATGGTATACTAAAAATAGTTTAATGCTTAATAAAAAAAATCAATTTTTATTCCTTTTGCCTTATCGAGACAGTGCTCACCTGATCAAGTCACAATCATGTTATATAACAATAAATGCAAGAATATAAATACATTTAAAGAATATAAATAAAAACTGTTATTGTATTTATTTCTAGAGTAAGTTCTACCAAATATTTAGGTATGATATTTGATGAAAAACTAAAATATAAATCTCATATAGATATACTAATAATGCGCTTAAGAAAGTGTCTTTATATATTTAAAGAACTACGTAATATCTTAGAGATCTCAAGTCTAAAAATGGTTTATTTTGCTTTAGTTCAGTCCGTCTTACTATATGGCATGCTATCAGGGCCGTAACGGCACTAGGATTTGTGGGGCCCTGGGCAAAATAAAAAACAGTATATGCAGTATATGTGTGGTCTTTTGAATACTATAGGTACACAAAAAAATGTTGTTCTTTGCTCAACTCGAAAACTAGATTACATATCCAAACTAATTAGGTACTTACTAAATCAATTTTATCAAATATCAATCATCAATTTATACATACTATAATATTATATTTTAATAAATTATTATATAATAATTTTATAACATGTATAAACATTAAACACATTGATAATAATAGAAGATTTATATATTTAATATAATAATATTATAGTTTAAAAAAAAATTATTATTGAATAAATCAATTATCTATCAATTATACATTAGTTAACACTATAGTCTATAAGAAAAACACATCACCTACTCAAATTCTCGAAAGACAAAACACACATAGGCTCATGCAGCACGCACACACGCACACACACTAGTGCAGCGGTTCCCAAACTTTTACGACCACGGAACCCTTAGGAAATAGTTTGTGTTTCATGGAACCCCAATGTTCAATTAACCTGGATTTTTCAATTATTTACTACAAAATTAATAAGTACTCCAAGTAATGTTTTAAAGATAGTTTGTGATAACTTTTTATTACAATAACTACACTCAATATTGCGGAAACCTTGAGATTGTCCCATGGAACCAGGGACGGATTTAAGGCACTGCGAACTATGCGGCCGCATAGGGCGGCAAATTTTGGAGGGCGGCAAAATTATGTTGAAAATTTATTTTGATTTTGTAAAATTAGGTACATAATTTTTAAAATTGTATTTATCACTTCAAAATCTTGAAATTGTGGATTTTGTATTTGTTTATTTTTAGCAAAATAATATTTATATTTTCCTAGGAACTCGTCTACGACAACGACAATAGTATTGTATTATAGCTTATCTTATTGTTTAAGAATTGTCTCGTAATACTATAATAAGCAAAAATTGCATATTTGGTATACCTATAGGTATTGAAAAAATTAATTTATTTGAGGATATTTTATTAAAGAGGTAGTAAGTTTTTTTAGATAGGGGCGGCAAATTTAATTTGGCATAGGGACGGAAAATTGTTAAATCCGCCCCTGCATGGAACCCTTAGGTTCCGCGGAACACACTTTGGAAAACACAGTACTAGTGTATATTTGGGTCTTCTCTGTGCTGGTGATTTACAGTATAATATTGATTATCGCATAAAACCGAAATGTTTATAAAAGTATTAAAATTAATATCTTCTAAGTAAGAATACGATGAAACACGTACCATAGGACAGACTTCCCGGCCACCAACACCACCGATAAGGCCGTCACGAATGACGTCTAAAAATAACCATCCCGCATTCGGTTTACGGGATAAAGCATTATTTTTAACAATTAAAACTGTTTTATAGAATAATAAATTACTACGAATTATGATTTCAATAAATACAATTTTAGAAATTCAATAAAATTTCTGAACAGTAAAAATCATTTCAGAATTGCGGGGCCTTAATTATAATTTTAAAACCGCGGGGCTCGGGGAAATTGCCCCGATTGCCCCCTCCCCTCGCGCCGTCCCTGAATGCTATATAGTATGGGGCTCTGCTTACAAAAATGTTCTGGAACCACATAGAACCCTCATAAGAATAATGATGTCAAATGTATATAATTCTGAAAATAACACTAATTTTTTATTACATAAATTCTTATTTTTATTATTTCTATTAGTTACCTTTTATTATTATTTAAACTAGTTATAGTATTTTTTTTATGTTCGCTTATCACTATTACCATTGATTATAGAATATTCTATAATCAATGCTATTACTATAAAAATATTTATATTTATTTAATATTATAGCAGACTCCCTACTCCCACAAGATATTGCTTATAGAGAGTAGGTATTCAACTATACTATACTTTTAAATTGTAAATTACTATTTGAAGAAGTTGAAAATAAATTTATTATTATTATATATTCTAGCTTCTTAAATTTTTATTCAATAATTTTTTTTTTCTATTTTTATCATATTATTTTGTAATAATATTTACATTTCTTAATTAGACTTATAACATAATAATCATTTTAAAATAATATTATGATATTATCATGTTTTATAACAGATTTATTTTCTTTGATGCATAGTCATTAAATGTTGCATTATTTGAAAATGTTACAGTGTACCTATCTGCACGAATATTTAAAAGATTATACTTAATTTATGACCTAAAGATTGTACTTAAATTAATAATTTAATAAACAATCGGAGCAGAATTTGTCGCAAGGTAGGAATAATTCAATATAATACTTCATTCTTTAGATACATAGCCAGGGGGTGTTGTAGGTATAGTGACACCCCCCCCCCCTTTGACAGTGTTACATATAAGTCTTATAAAGGTAAAGGTTCATCATAAATCGTGATGCACTCATATTTATCTTAAAGAAATATATACCATGAGCAGGATTTAGAGGTGTGGAGGCCTCGAGGCAACAAAGGAGTAGGGGTCTGGCCCCAAATTATTCTCCTAATAAAATGAACATTTTTTTTTAAAGTAGATTCTTTTCTTTTAATTGTATTTAACAAACATATATAAATATGTGTATAATATGTAAAAAATTAAGTATGAATTTTGAATAATAATAAATAATAATAAATCTCGCACATAGAAAAAGGAAAATCGAATTATATTATACGATATTATTATCGCGCGCGTTCACGGGTTCGCGTCAATCGTTAGTGGCTGTGGCGGTAGCATTGGAGTTTAGGACGCGTCGGATTTACTGATAAATAAAAATGCTGGTGACATAATTTCACGGAATTACCCATCGGCAATCAGTGTTAGATTTATTTTTATCCTATTAGTTACTTTCGACTGGACGGCAGAGTGACAGTGCATTTGTAATTTGAAAGATATTTTTTCCGAAGTCTATTGTGTAGGCCCTCTTTTGTGGAGGCCCCGGGGCTTTCGCCCCGGTTGCCCTCCCTTCAATTCGGCCCTACATATTACGATGACAATATCGTAAAGCCGAGACCCGATTATATTATATTTACACCGTTTTGTCTTGCATAATCTATATAAAGCCGTTGTCTTGTGACGTTTCATGCGCGTTTTAAAATATATATAAAAAACAAAACGTACATTTGAAATTTCAATAAAATATTTCAAGATTTTCTCATACATACGTACATAACACATGAATAGATAATGTGTAATGTACTAATGTACCTGAACGACTGTACAATAAAGTGTACGTTAGGCTATAATTTTGTTGATTAATTTTGAATGACATCTCCTCCCCTTTTGAATTGCCTAGCTACGCGCTTGTAATTCTTAACATACGTTCGAAATACTTAAAGTATTTATAGTATTTATAGCTTAAATAAAGCGGTCATCATGTCTCAATTATTACATATTATACTAGTTGATTGTTTATATGTATAATTGTTATCATATAAATGCAATATCGTTAGTTGTTTTCGTGTTCTATCGAAAAAATTTACCACGATACTATATGGTAGCGTACCAATACGAGTGATTGATATTTACGTCGAATTTTTTTTAAGTTCTATTACACCATTATTATTATTTATTTCATATTTGGTTTATGCTTTGGAAATCGGAATAGAAATAATGAACTATTGATTAAATTATATTAAAATCATTGCCGTGTACGATGTGGCGAAGATGAGGGGTGGGGATGGGAAGGTGATGCAGTCGGTTTGTGATAAGTTGTCGCAGCGACCAGGTTAATAAACGAGCCAGACAGTTGCGCACATTGTGCGATGCCGTTCGGTGGTTGTTAGCGTTAATTGTCGAGACGTCCAGTGCCATTACATATGATTATTCAGTAGTCGTGACGGTTTTGTAATAATATTTTTCCCCTCTCTACGTCCTTGGAGTTTTTGTGCGGTAGCGGTAGTACGTCGGTTATTGTTCCTGTGGATTACGGCTGACACAAAGATTATTATTCTGTTGACGGGGAAAAAATAAACGACGTTTTCTTAGAATCGAGATAAGGAGAAATAAAAATAATTCAACCGTTTTTTCCCACCAAATTTCCGTCGACCCAAGCGTTCATAGTAACAAAAATAATCAATATGCGTTCATTGTGACGACGTCTCGTACCGTTAATGCTTTCAGTGTTCAGTCGCTTCAGCTCCATTATCCGTCGCGTTAACACGGCGCGCTCGTAGAATATATCTGACCTATTACCGATCACCATGTTAGTTAAAAGCATTTTCGCGTGGTGTTTGTTGCTGTCGTGTTCGTCCAGCAGCAGCGGACTGGAAATTGATGACGTGAGTGACATTTTCGGGATGACCAAGAACGTGGTCGATTACGTTTCCAAATCGTGGGATATCGTGGAAAAGGTGCCAGAGCACGTTGGCGACGAGAATACTCCGCTCATATGGTTCACCAAGAAACGAGAACGTACGATTCTGACCAACTTTGGACGCATCACACAGATTGTTCGCACGATGCAAAAAGAAACGGATGACATAAGATACATAATGTTGAGTAACCTCAACAAACTGCAGTCCATGTCCGATGTAGTTTTAAACGGAATCCAAATCAACGAGCTCTTGGAGTCTGTCAGATCCATAGAAAACGATTTCAAGACTATGGAAGGTAAAGTGATTCATATTTTATATAATTGTTATTATTTAAATTTTAGGACTTTACCTTAACAAAATATTCACATAATATAAAAGCACTACGGTTATGTGAATTGTTTTTATCTCTTACCTATTCATTAATTGTTCTTGGGATTTAAAATTATTGTAAAATGGTCTTAAAATTAGGTATTTACTTACCCATTGAATCATTTAAGCATACATAGTTGGTAGAAGATTTACCTAATTCAGGTTTTTTTTATCAATCTAAGTATAATGTATACTACATTACATCCTAGCTCTTAGTGATTCAATTTTTAATTTCTTAGTGTCTTTTACATAATTTAAGGTAGATTTAAATATTAAAATAATACATGATTCAAATATATGTATAATGTTTCTCTTCCCAAATGGTGTGTACCTAAATGAAATATATTTATGATGTACCTTATCTATTATATCTATTATTTAATAATTAACAAATTAATAATAGTGTTTGATTGTAGGTCAATTAACAAATTAATGTATATTGTTTAATACTATGAAAAAATGGTAAAATACAATGTACTCCATAATTTGGTATTTAAATATTAATATTCTTAATATCAGAATAACATTAGTATACGACAAGTCCAGTTTTTTTAGTTTTTTATTTTGTCTTTGTTATTAAACATTACAGTAATACAATTATATTAGTTAATATATATAAATATAACATAAAGATAAACAGTTTATTAACTGTTTATCTTAAAAATAATTAAGTATAAAATTAAATAAAGTAGCCAGAGGAATTGATAAAATTAATAGAGAAGTCCAGTTATAAATAGTTATTTTGATAATTAATAGGTAGGTATCCTTAATTAATTTTTAATACAATATACAGTCGACTCTCGATAACTCGAAGTTCAAAGGGGGAAAAAAAATTCAACTTACTAAAAATTTCGAGTTATCAAAAACTTTTAAAAAGTAAGTTTTTATTTTTAAAAACTTACATTAAAGAAATAAAAAAAATACATTACATACATTACTTACATTCCTACTTACATGTTATTATTTTAAAATAATTGGTTTTCACCAATTGATAAAGAGGATTCTATGTCAGAGTATTCTCCTAGTTTCATTTTTTTTCAAGTTGCCGTGTTTTCATTAAAGTTTTTAAAATTACAACTTTATTTTTTATTATTTTAGAGATAATGTACTCTCTGGAATTCCAAAATCTTTGGCTATTTTTTGTTTTTTTTTTTTTATCTTTTTCAATAATTCAAGTTCACTTTTTATGCAAGTGATAATGTTGTTAATTTTCTTTTTTGAGCCATTATAACCACTATATTAATACACTGTAATGTCACACTCACATGATAAACGATTACACAAACGGATGGCATAGAACTATGACTGAAATGTATGTATCAAGGTTTAAATTACAATTACCTTTAGTTGGCTATAATGGTCGGGTTTTATAATGCAAGTCAAAAAGTAATCGCCTTGATCAATAATTTTTAGTACTAAAATTGGATAAAAAAAATTCGAGATATTGAAAATTTGTCAAATTAATTTTCGAGTTAACAAGATTATTTAAACATTAAGTATTATAGTTATTTGAAGGGGAATTTTAATTATTTGAGTTACCGAGAGTCAACTGTGTATAAAAAAGTTTTCTCTTTGTCTTTGGATATTTTATACTGTATAATATGTGTATAATATGAGGTGTGCTTTACAAGGGAGGCACAAGGTAAATATTTATATTATATATAACACTACTACCTATATATTTGTTTTTAAATCAACAATAATTTTCTTATATTTAATTAATAAAAAATGTGGTTTTATTTATTCATGGAAGATGCAATTACTTTTTTATTTTTATTTATTTATTTATTTTTTTTTTTTGGGATACAAGATCTAAAAAAGTTGAAGAACTATTGTTATTTAGAATATACTATATTCATTTAATGTTGCACAGTTATGTTCATTATTTTGTCCATATACAAATATGTTGTATAATGAATCTGTATCACCCTTTGATATTTTGACAGGATTGGTAGTTTATTACTGGAGGATTGTATAAGTTTGATGATTAGTTATACGTATATATCTCATGAACACTGTTACTTATAACATGTTTGCTATTTACCATTAGGCATTTAGGCCTTTAAACCTTTAAGTCAAAGGTCCTATTTTTATTTCCCTTGTATCTATATGATATTTATTTTTATTTTCTTACTAAACCTAAAATGAAAAATGTAATAATATGTATGATTATATGATTAAAAAACCAAAAATATTAAAATAGTTTTATTTTGGCTCAACTGCCTAGGGATCTTCAATTCACTGTGTTTTTATATTATGTTTATTTAGAGTATAAGTATGGAGAAAATGATTCCAATGAAAAAAGTAGAAATTCTTATACATCTTATACATTAGAAAGATTTGCTGATGCAATGTTGTCTTTTACTTCGGGAGCACCTATCAAGCAAATGGCAAAAATTCACACTTTCATTATTCCGGATTTGGAAGGATTTAAATTTCATACACACGGTGGTATATTCAATATATTGAAAGATACTATGGTAAGTAGTAAACCATTTTTTAATAAGACATTAAAATTATTAAAGTTATATTGAACTATTGCTGTATTCTTTATTAAAGAACATTAATATTATTACTATTAAAATTATAACAACTTACATTTTGATTGATTAAAAAATAACTATAGGCATGTATTTAAAAAAAATTTACCTTCACATTTTTATAGTTTGTTTTTCAGTGCATTGATTTTTATGGATAAATTTAAAAAATATAAAAAACACATTGTGAGAGTATGTTAATTACTAATCACTAATTAAAGGAATAAATAAAAAGTGTTTTGATTTTGATAAGCTCAAATTTTTATTACTGAAATATTTGTATATAAATATAATATTAATCTATAATATATTATTATTATTATATTTTTTTAATCTATTTTTTTATTTTTATTGTTATTATAATAACAAATATGTTGTAAAATATTAGGTATTTAAATAATTCATAAATCAATGTCATTATTTCTTGGTTATTACTATTAAAAATGTTATTTTTGTGCTCGCCTATAATATTCACAGGCTAAGTATAAGGTAAGTATACTGCAATATTTTTCTTCAATCGTAAATTAAAACACATAAATATTTTGCTTATTTCTTAACAAAATTAAATAATTTTTTGTCAAAAAGAAAATATTTTTCTTTTACTATCAATATTATGATAAATTTAACATAGGACTACAATATAAATTTCTAAGCAATGAGTCACTTGTTGTGAAAAAGTATTTACATACAATATTTATCTATATCTGAACCATATATAATTTAATTTTTTTTCTATGTGACAGTATATATTTTAACATTTTCTAATAAAAAAGATAATATACTTTGTATGTTATTGAAGTAATTATAATTAGATTTTTAAAAGAAATGTGTTAATATTATAAAGTGAAATGTCTTCGTACCTGAAAAATGAATCAATGAAAAAAAAATAATTATGTGGGTTAATATTACAAAAAAATTTTTTTTTTTTTTTTTTACTCACTGAAAAAATTTAAAAAAAAAACTAATAAATTATCTAACAATTATACATAAATTTATAATAATCAAAATTCTTAGGAAGGTCCTAGTATGCTTTGTGATCAAAAACAATCATTGCAACAATTAGTTTTTAATTTATATGGAACATTGCATCTTACTCAATTAAAAGGATTTTCTGTAATGCAATTTTCATGGATGTTATTACAAACCTATGGAAAAGGTATGATATTTTATGTTATGCATCTTATTGTAGGAATAAAAATATTATAATTTGATTTATTTTATTGTAATATTTTTTAAATTATAAAAATTATTTATTTATTTGTTTCTTAACCATTCGTATTTATTAGGAAATTTTACATATGAACGAACAAAACAAATGATACAATTTGAGAAAAAAATCAGTGAACAATTGAATGCATTAAAGTACACAATGTCTTCTTCAAATAATATATTCTGGAGATGTGACCCTGAAAAACATATTAAAGATAAAACTTATTTAGAAGTGACTGAACTTTTGCAGGTATAAAAATCAAAGCTATAATAAAGTATTAACACTGATTAGGTATTTGTATTTTCCGTTTGTTATTTGTACAGTTAATTAGAATATATGTATGAGAAGCGACATATCATTTTAAAATTTATTTTTTTAGAACTTATCAATTATGTAAACATGTTATTAGCATATTATATTCTTATACATTTAAAATTGGAGTTTGGTGTTGTATTGAACATTTAATAAACCTCAAAAGAAGAAAAAAAAGAAATTTAAAAATAATCAATTCAAATTATTTATAATTGATTAATAGTTATAAGTTAATATTGTATTTTAATCATAAATTAAATGTGAACAGTAAATTGAAGTAAAATTGTTATTTATAGGGTTACGTAGAAAATGAAGCTGATATGAATTATGAACATAGTTGTACGCAAAACTGTGAGTATTATAGTGTTGCCGAACATAAAAGCTGTTTCCACGATCAATTTTGTGCTAAACAACATGTTTGTAATGGACGTATATTAAATTGTCAGTATATTGATTCCGACATGAGAATTTGTCAGTCTGTAAGTCAATTATTTCATAAGTATTTTTATAATTATAAGAGTTAACTAAATTTTTTAATTACTTAATTATTTTTTGTTTTTAGAAATTTGGAAGTAGTAGACGATATGATTATATTGCATATGAAAGAGGTAGAGTTTTGGGAGACGCTTCTGACTGTAAAGGAACAATGAGTAATGTTGATAGTTGGTGGACCTTTCTCGTTTTGCATTGTTCTTATTGTTTTTGTATTTGTGATTCTAATGAGCCCTCCTCTGACCGTCATTTTAGTTTAAGACCTTCTTTATCAAATATTGATCAAAATAAGTGAGTGTCTTCCAAAATGACTTGTTTGTTTTAATATTAACATGATATTTATATTTAGGGTTGTTACTGGTCTAAGATTTATTAAAATGAAACAAATGTTCCATTTACAAGTACAAGAAGGTGAACTCTGGCCTCGAGCTACAATAAATGAAGATTCCAGACAATGGGTAGAATTACCGGGTAATTCATTCACATTTAGGAATAAAACGTTAAAAAACGGTGTTGACTATCATACATTATCGTATGCATCTCGATCTATCGATTTGGATAATGTGATCGCTCCTGAAAAAATGGTCATAACAGGTGAAACTTTTTTATTTTAATCCTTATTGTATTTCAATGTTTGTTGTATTATTTATTAATATGTTATATAAACTATAATAGGTGTGAAGCTTAGATTGATCGGATCTCATTTAAATTTGGAGGTCCGGGTTACTCCTTTTGATTTCATGACTGGTAAACTTATTGAACCTCAAAACAAAAGTTTTTGGATTGGAAATGAAAATACTGAACTGACTGATCAATCTCCAAGGTTTGTAAATTTTTATATGTATTGAAATAATTTTTTAACTATTAAATCCTTGTCATTTTATATTTCAGAACGGAAATTTATTTAAATGATTTAGACTTGCCTACTAAAGCAAGCATTCCATCAGAGCCAGATATGTCATCAAACAAATTCTTGAAATTCACACATTCATCAATTGATCGTGATGTTGCCCAAACAACATTACCATTTATTGATAAACAAACAGTAGATCCATACCCCGGTGTACCATTATCTGGTGTAGGAATTTATTATAAAGGTGTCAAGTCATATGGAGGATTTATTGGAGCTAGTGTTTTTACTTATGACTTCAGTAAAGACTTAAACTCCAAGTTGTTCTCAATTCATGGAGTATAATTTAATTATTTCATATTCAATATTAAGTGTGTAATAGACTTGATATTATTTTATCTCAATATTTTTAATCAAATGCTATTAATGTAATTATGTGCCAAAAAATATCAACAAACTTGTATACACAATTATGTACCTACTAAGATAATAGTGTACTAATGTATTTTTTATTTTTTAACATTTTAATTAATTAGACTATTCACTTTTAGTGCATTATATGCTTGAATTTTAATTTTTATATTTTTTTTAAGACTTATAAAATTTTATTTTTTTTAAGACTTAAAATTATTCTATACAAATTGTTATGTAGTATAACATCCTTTTTTATTTTAATGCATACATTTTTTTCAAATCATACGCATGTGCACTTTTTTTTTATAATTTATGATCAAAGTAATAAACGATAATATATATATATATAGGTATGTCTGATATATATTTTGTAAAAACATTGTCAAAAATGTCATTTTTAGTTTATTCTAATAAAGATCTGATAATAATGATGTAGTTTCAATAAAGTAATGATGATACTTCAATTTTTGTTTTGATTTTTTTCTTTATATAACATATTTTAACTAAACAAAACAAAATTACTTACTGTATGAAAATAAATATAAACATTCATCACAGTGATGTAGACATGTTATGGAGCTCATAAATAATAAATACATAGCTATATGGCTTATAGGGATTACTGTTTTCTTTGTATATACGTACCTATACTGTACCTAATCTATATTCATAAATTATAAAATTATACGTAGATAAACTTGGTTTTGGATGTATTTTATTCCCAATACCTAACCATTTTCCTGTTAAAACCATTGCAGTAACTTTAACACTTTTAAATAAATGTTAAAACTTATAATTAGGAATCGTTACAAATGATGTAATAATTGATTATTTTTACATTTAAATTATTAACCTTGCATGGAAAATACGTGAAATTTTGTTACTGATTGATAACGATGTGTTCTTGTATGAGATAGAAGTCAGATTTTCAGGGACTTCCTTCATCTCTAACCTACAGCTTAAAGGTCGTTTCAGACATATCAGTCGCTGAGACTGGTCAGTTCCGAGAAATCGGGTCAATTGTGTTAAATCTGTTATACCAAATATGTGTTTATTTTTAAATTTTTTATTACAACGTGAATATGACAAATTTTACTGACTGAGAACTATGTATAATTGTAATCGTTTTGGACGAGGAAACGGAACAATCCGAAGAAACGAAAGTGGGTGCACAAGGCATGGCAAAAAGAGATAGCGAAGGAGAGTTCTTGACACTACAAGTAATTTATCTTTCCAAAGTTAATTTTTATGTGAAGTGTCCATATACTTGGGATTTGACAAGTCGTACAGCACTTCATACTGTTGAACACATTCAGTAAAATGTTCGTCATCCATTTTGCCTGTACTAATTGACGACGTCAAAACAAAAAATATTGTTGGTAATAATTCAAAACTTCTCGGTTCTGTGACTGAAGAAATACTGACGGATCGGATTCGGATAGAAATTTGATGAGTGTAGATGACGCGATCTAAATTTAGCGAAACATTATTTTCCATGACCGAGACTGACCAGCCTTCTCGGAACTGAACCGTCTCGTGACTGATTGGTGTAAATAGACCTTTAGGAGTGTAATACGATTACGCTATTCGTACGCATAAACAAAAGAAATAATTGTATAGGTATTTCCAAATACAACCAACAATTTATCAACATCGTTATTGTACATAATTTTTGATCCTTGATTACTAACACTACTTTTTCGTGTCTGTTGATTTATAAATCAAATCCAATGTATATCAATATCAATGTATAAACTATACCTTAATGCTAAACACATTAAATATTCATCATGATTTTGTGTGTTTAAATTATGACAAGGGCTTATTATGACCGTATCACATGTTCACGGGTAATGGTGAAATTTAAAATGATTTTTTCTGTGATTTTATGTTTTTCGCTGATCCGCAGGGGCGGTTGAATAATTACACTTTCGTACGTCTAAATTATTTCTTGGAACCAACTAACGATTAATAATTACTATTTTACCGAACTCGTCATGTAATTAAAAAAAAAATTAACAGTCGCTTCATGATTTCATTCATGATGTCATCACATTGAAAAACACTTACGTGTCATTTCAACAATTTTCGCTTGACAAATATAACATAATAACAATAATAATATTATGTCATTTCTTGTAGTTGTATTTGACGTTCAAAACAAATATTTACAAAAAAAAAAAAACAAATAGGTTTTCAGATGTTCGAAAACTCGAGTGTGTGCACAAAAGTACGCCATTCGACGAAAACATTACAATGAAAATTTCACGAGTGCGAATGTGATTGAATTTTAATATTAAAACGGCGTTGCGACGTACTCGTGTAAAAATGCCCACTTGACTTATTGGTCCGCGTCGTCTCTGTGCATAACTTCTCTCTACTACGAGGCCCGGTAAGTCGTATCGTTCACGAACCTCAGGGACGAGATAGACTCTTTGGCGTGTAGTTGCCGAACATCACATTACTTGTTCGGTGCGTTTCGATTCCGTGGGAATCGCATAGTTATCAATTGCTTTAACGTCGGCTCGGACGACGCGGTGCGGCGAACGCGATCCGGGAGACAGCAACAGCATTTCGTTTCGCGCTGAAACAAATCGGACCGCGTCGCCATTCAAACGCGCGCGCGACGTTTCCACAGCGGACCGTAGCGGCCTGCCGATGCGGTGGACGGCCGCGGTGACGGTGGTGACGGGACTGCTTTGGTCGGAGTCGGCCGACGGTGGTTTGGGACCGCACGTGCAGGACCGGCCGCATCGGTTGACCGCGGCCAAACTGACGGCGTACGCGGACAAGACGTTCGGGCCGTCGCAGCGGTGCTTGAGAGTGGTCGTGGCCGACGACACTGCCGGGACGGCCGCTATAGTGGCCATGCTCCACGGACACGATCGGCGGCCGCGCGGCGAGGACGAAATCGGTAGCGACTGGACGACGACATCGTCCGTGATCAGGTCGATCGAGTTGAACGAGTTGGTTGCAGCGGCCGACGACGGCCCGGTGTCTTGTCAGGCCCACGTGGTGGTCGGAATCCGGCCGTCGGCCGTGGAGAAGTGCTTCGATGATTTCAGGCGCACCGATTCGGCTCACAGGATGTTGGCTATCGTGGTGCAGGACAACGACTTGATCGAGCCGTTCATCAAAGTGAGCGAACCGCGCGTGTGCGTGGATGTACATATATGTTTTTTCTATTTGCCCAGCACAATTCAAAACATATACTACTTGTGACAGAACCGGATTTAGAGGAGTGGAGGCCTCGGAGCAACAAAGGAGTGAGGAGCCCCTGGTCCCAAATTATTCTCCAAATAAAACGAACAACTTTTTTTTTTAAAGTAGATTCTTTTCTTTTGTTAGTATTTAACAAAAATATATAAATATGTGTATAATATGTAAATATTTAAATATGAATAATGAATAATACATAATAAATAATAATCTCGCACCATTAGCACATAGAAAAAGGCAAATCGAATAATATTATTATCGCGCGTATGACGTTCGCGGGTTCACGTCAATCGTTAGTGGCTGTGGCGGTAGCGGTGGAGTTTAGGACGCGTCGGATTTACTGATAAATAAAAATGCTGGTGACATAATTTCATGGATTATACATCGGCAATCAGTGTCAGATTTATTTTTATCCTATTGGCCACTTTCGACAGGACGGCGGGGTGACAGTGCAATTGTAATTTGAAAGAATTTTTTTTCCAAAGTCTCTAATGTGGAGGTCCCGGTTGCCCTCCCCTAAATCCGGCCCTGACTGGACATATATACAAGTCACAACGATAACGATAATAGCTGATTCGTACACCGTAACTGAGTTAAGCTCGTGTCTGGTGCGGTATAACGCGTATAATTTCTGCGAAATTTTGGACAATGTTGATTATCATTCTATTTTCAATTTTTTTTGAAATTTTTTGGTAGGTAAAAAAATAAACCAAAATTAACCAACGTTTGTTATCAAAACTTAAAAATTACTGCAAACAGAAAAAAAAATGATGAAAAATGCAGCATTAAAATATTGTACTTAGATAGCTTAAAGCTGGTACTCTACATAAGTAGAATAAGGTTGAATATTACTATTTATTGTAACGATTTTATCTTACTAAAATTTTAACTATATGCCTTTATCTAACATAACGAAGGGGGATGGATACACAGTAGTAGCAACAGAACCTTTTTAGCGAGGGCCAGGGGTGTAACCAGAATCGCCTTACCTATTGGATGGTTAAAGTTACAACTTAAACGTTAACAAACAATAAAATGGTAATTGTCGAAGGTAACACTAGCTAACCTAAAACCTCAGTAACTCTCTCTCTCTCCCTCTCTTCGGTACTTCACCGAGAAGAGCCATACTATAATAATTAATTAGGCAGTAACCAGTGGTCGATTTATGGACAAGCATCATAAGCCAAGTGTCTAGGGCACAAAATATGGGAAAGGTGCAAACATTTTTTTTCAACTTTTTCTTTTAATTTATTTCAGTACTTACTCTTATTGTAATTCTAGTGAAATTTAATTTTTAATTTTTATTTTTTGTGTTTTACCAAACACCTTGATATTCAGTAAATAATATTATAAAAATCAATTATTTCAACATTTGCCACCGTTCCTATTATGTTGTGGTGTTCGGGATATCAACTACTTGTCATAACTACCTAACGTTAAAATCATATGAAGAAATCTGATTTAAATGTTCTAAAAACAAGGAAAATGCCTTAAAAAACTATGATTTATTGTATTTATAACTTTTTTAAAAACTGCACAAAAAAGTACTCTTAAATTAATTTTAACATTTAAAAAATTTGTTTTGTTATTATATAAATTCTTAATCTTACTAATTAATTTAATAATTTTATTATTCGTTTTCTATCTTATTTTTATCCTAAAAATAATTTTCCAACAAAAAATATACAATTTAAAGAGATACATTTGTCATAGTTTTACCTTGTGATTTGTACGAGTTTTATATATGAATACCTGTATGAATTAAATTACTATCAAATTGTATCCATTTTTTATCCATTTGTATTCATTTATAAAAAGACTTAGTAACATAAAAATGCAAAATAAAAGTTACATTCATATATGAAATGAACTTAGTGTTTGGATAACAATGTTTTCAGAAATTTAGAAAAAAAAATGGAATTTACATTCAAATCCGTTCTCTAATCATATTCACGAAAAATATAATGTACTTGACAAAAATTATTTTCAAACAGTTTGTATGAAAAAACTTCACAAATGTTTACCCAAGTATTGAAAATATGTTGCGTATTTTTATCTATATTTTCACACCAATAACTATTACCAATTATTCAGCAGAACGATATTTTTAATACTTGAAGAGAGTAAAAAAGTCTTACGATTTATTATGTCTCAATATTTTCAAGAGTTCAAGAATAATTTTACTAGTCATACTTAATATTGAAAGTGATATTATTCGTTAGATATCGTTTGATGAAGTAACGAATGATACTGCTTCTGGAGAATTGCAATGTAAGGCACTTTAAATTTAGATACATTAAACTTTAATAGTTGTTTTAATATTTGAACTTATTTTTTAGATAATTATAATTTATCATGATTTATAATGCGAACTAAATGTTTATTTGCAGTACATGCAAATAAATATTTGAAGTAGCAAATATCGTATGATATTATAATATATTAGAATTAATTAATTATAATATATATTAGAATATATATACAAATATATATTCTCTTGATATGTTTGTTAGAAAGTTTAGTCTTTTAAAATATTTGAAATTGTTCCCATTATAACAGTAGCGTAGTTAGGAATTGGTTTTGGAGTGGGATATAAGTTTATATTTTATCGTTATAGTGGAGGGTTATGCCCCTACCCTCATTTTGGTCATTAAGTTTCATAGATCACAATATTCACTATGTACTGTTAATAATAGTTAATTTTATTTTACTAAATACTTACAAATTTACATGAATATGTCAAAATGAGTACAAAGAAATTAGAAATGCATAAATATATGAAAGTTTTAATTATTTCAGAAAACAGTTAAACTTGCTTACCACTTCGTCTGAATAATATTTTTTTAAACTGTATTCTTGAACGACTTGATCAGTTTCTTTAACTTTTTTTTTAAAAAAATGAAAGAAAGGCATCTAACTGCCTTTTCATTTTTAATTTAATAAAATATTTTATTGGGACTATTAGGTATCAGTTATTTAAGATAATTACAATTTAAAGACAATAATTAAAATAATTATTTTAACTTTTATTGCTGTTATTAAATAACTGATAATAGACATTAATTGGTGTTGCTCAAGATTGGTAAATATGTAAATATGTAAATATGAGTCTCTATGATTTAGCTGGTTAAAAATGATAAGATATTAATAATAGCCTTTAAATTTAAGCTTTTGTTAGTTTTATCTTTTAACTATGATAATGTCCATAAATCCTTATTTCTTAAAATAAAATGAAAATATTAAAATTATTAAATTTTAAAGCCAAGTGCTTACAGGAATTAATTAATTAATATTTTTCTGAAGAAAAGGCTCTGGAGGAGGATATATCCCCCCCTCATAATTACGCTACTGCATTATAGTATAACTATATTTATTTTCTAAGATATTTTTAATTTTCTCTTTATTGCTTTTTCATAATTACTTGTATCATTTGAAATACAATTTTTTGCATCATTTACGACACCTATTTTCTTAACTAAAACGATATTTTTAGAAGTTATACAGCGTGGTATATTCGCATCGTTGACTTTTATAAATATTAATTTGATTAAATGTCTGTGATTTACATTAAAACGTATTTGAACGTTTCACTTTTTTGATAGATATGGAATTGTTTTCTTCAAATCCAACTGTTTTAATAAATTGAAAATATTCACAGTTGTAAAATGCAACTTCTATCTAAGTTTTCGACGTGTCAATATTATAAAATATTTTAACAAATATAAACTTAAATAAATTTAAACTTTTAAACTCTAGAAGTAAATTTAAAAAGAATTATCTTTATATTGGAAATTGAAATATGTAAAAATAGTATATAATATACTCGTATACTATACAAATATACATTAAAACAAAAAAATAACCGAAAAATATTAAAAAATACTCTTAAAATGAGAAAACATTGAAAAATGCAAAATGAAAGTAACAGGTTTGAAGTGCCACTTACATATAATGAATTTTGTACTTGGAAAGCATTGTCTAAGGTAATCCAAAAAAAAAAATTTCCATTGAAATCATGGCCCAAAAACAATAACCACAGTTGCTGTTCGAAATTAATTTTCGCTGTTTTTGTTACATTTCTAATATATTTAAATATACAGATACATAATTATAAAATAATAATAAAAGAAACGGTTAGTGGCATTCGGGGACTGCCGCGATAAAGCTATTGCAAATTAAATAAATAAGAAGTTGATATAATTTTAAATTTTTTTATTATTCTAGTTATTCAGGAATTTGTATCATAGCAACTACGATATTCCATTAATTACGGGATTCCACAGGTAGTGGTCACGCTTTTTCGTTACGAAAATTTTTTTTTCAGTAACTACACCAGGCCTGCGATAAAAGCTATGCAATAGCTTAATAACTGTACACAGCAAGGGTTTCCGTCACGAATATACTAATAATATTGATTTCTTCTACGATAATAAAGATTATCTAATTTTATGTAGTTTATATGAACCACGTTACCAATTATTGATTTTAAAATAGAAAACTATTGTTTCTATTGTTGAAAACCTGTTTTTATCGAGTTGAATACAAACGACGTCTACTTGCTGCGTCCGTTAGAGTGCTACTAATTTTAACAATAGGTTAGCGTATCTATAATGTATATTATTATTTTTAGTATTAACATATAATGATGTATTTAAAACGGAAGTAGGACTAATTCAAGTTAATAAAACAATCTTAGCAAAATTATCAAATAAAACAAGCAATTCATATATAAATTCACTTCAACTACCATGCTTGAAAAAACAACCTACTAAATAGGTACAATATTTAATAATTTTTATTCATAAAATAGTAAATATAGTTTTTTTAGATAAACCTGCCCAATATTTCGGCCTGATACCGCTTGTATTCATAATGCGTGATAAATAGTAGCTCTTCATATTTTAGGAAAAATAAAATTAGTTATTTTATTATTAGAGATTTCAAATTTAGAGTTTAAGATTTTTAGACCATTATTGTACTTTTTGGTACATTTTAGTAATTTTTTGCGTCCAAGCGTTGGCTCTACAGTGATTTGTTCATAATTATATACATTTCGAATTGCAAATTATATCTTGAATTAATATTTATATTAATAGGATTTATATAATTTAATGGTGTACTATTTTTATTTAAAATCAGAATCACTATAGTTAATTTTATTTAAAATTGCATTTAGTCACGCCCAAAGAAGTTTTTTTTTGTTGTTTTAACAATAACAATTCATCACTTGAACGGTGGCCGAATTGAAACACTTTTTTTCATTTTTATTACTGATGGTTTTTTCGACGTTGAGGTTTTTATCGGTTTTTCTGTTTGATTATTAATATTCATTTTGACAACTGGTTCTATGCATTTATTGGCTTTTTCGCCTTTTTTCGTATTTATTCGTACTTGTTGATCACGATCACCACCAGGTCCTTGTTTTTTATTCGCCGAAGCTTGTTTATCGTGTTCCACGTAACTCCACTAAATTAAATAAATAAAGACATTGAGGCATTTAATTTTTTGAAATTATTTTGTTTTTTATTTCGTAATTCTATTATTCTATTCTAAGATATCATCTGCGCATCATGTCATCATAATTGATAGATACATTTTGAGATCTACTATCTCTAAAGTTAAATGTTTTTGGTGAGTACTTATCAATGGCAATTAAACTATACATTTTTTCAAACTATTTATAATTAAGAACTAGTGTCTCTGAATTATTTAATGAAAATTTGTAAAATAGTGTTTACCATAATACTAAAACTCATATTAAATATTGTATACAATTTTAAAAATTAATGTACATGATATTGATAAGATGGATTGCATAATACTGAGTATAATTTGTACTGAATAAGTCAATAAGTCGATTTGATTTTTAAAACTAAAACGTTTGGTACATTTATATTATTTCTTATTGTACAGTGTGGTTCAATTTAAATAATGTTAATTTTTCATTCCGTGATTTTAAAACTATATATTATTATATAAATATTATTACAATGCAAAGTTCTTTTTCTATTATGTACATGTATATATGTGCGTATGTGTGTATGTGTGTATGTGTGTATGTAGTGCCGCGTTGAACTATATTACCGCCCTTAAAAAAATTACAATTCAAAATTATATTCACTACACTATTAATTAGTCAGTAGCGTATTAACGAGTAAGATATAAGTGAACTATGCAAGAGCAATAAATATTTTAACTGTCAAAAAAAAATCATAAAACTGAAAATATATTTTACACGTCTAACGATGCATGAGCCGACTGCCGAGATAAAATATAACGATTTACTTATAACCGATTATTTTCGAGAAAAAACGTACAGGAATAACAAAAGTAGTATATACGATAACAGTACAACTTGAACAAGCTTTTAATTCTTATCGCCTTGTAACATGCAACGGTAGACTGCGGCTTTTTCGTGATATTTATGAACGAAATAATATGTATTATAGTTATACAGTCATACAAGAAAAATTATAATTATATATTTTTTTATTTTATGTTGATCCTCAAAAATTTGCTGCCTCATCAAATATTATAAAATTTGCCACCTCGATGCAATTCCCCCCCCCCTTGCTCCCCGTTAAACGTGGCTCTGTGTATGTGTGTGTCTGTGTCTGTGTCTTTGTATGTTAATTTAAACATGTGGTTGATTGAGCATATACTTACTGTGCTTTCTCCTTCGGGTAGAGATTTCGATCGTTTACAACTAATCAACTTGGCAAACGCTCTAAGCTGATAATCGAACGGAGAATTCTTCATATCGTTAAAGTAAGACATTCGTAGTAAACGATCAGCTGAGTATCTTTTGCTTGGATCATAAACTATCATTTCTTTTAACAGGGGATACGTAGGTTGGTATGGTTGGTACACGGTGTGCAGCCCCATTCCAACGGAAATATTTGAACTTGGTCTCTTAAGGGTTTCGTATCGCAAGACGAATATGTTTGACTTATTTTTTTTGAATTTTTCAATCAACCGGTAATCGGGATAACCCAGTACCCAGTCGATCTGTTCCATTTGGTCATTCTCGTCCCGGCCGCAAAACAATGGTCTACCAGTGACCATTTCGTAGATCACGCATCCCAAGGCCCAAATATCCATCTTCTTACCGTACCAACCTCGAGTCAATAAGCATTCAGGTGAACGGTACCATCTAGTTGCTACGTATTCTGTGTATGGCTGGCCCTCGGAAACGTGACACGCGGTGCCAAAATCGGCGATCTTTAATATCTTGTCCCGCCAGCCCAATAAAATATTCTCCGGTTTGATGTCTCTATGGATGAATTTTTTCTCGTGCAAATACCTCAAACCTATTTGCCAAATGTTCTTGTAAATAACCAAATTATCAATTACAAAAAAAAAAAAAATGTTTACCTTCTAACATTTGATACGTGTAACTTTTAATTGTATACCCCGACAAGGGATATTCACCTTCTTCTATGACGTTGTGTAACGATTTTTTCATCAATTCTGTGAATAAGACTATTTTACCGAATTCTTGTTGATGGTAAACTCCTTCTACCATTAGTAGGAATGGATGATTTCCGACCAATCTTGCAACTTTTACTTCGGATATATCGTTCAATGTAGATGCATCTACAGATTTTCCGAAATTCTTTTTTAATATTTTTGCTGCAAGTTTTTTTCCATTGCTCTGATCTATGCATAGCCATACGTCTGAAAATGATCCTTCGCCAATTTTATGTAATAATTCGTAATCTGCAGAAAAGTCATTAGAACTGATGTAACTGTACTGAGTTAACACGGGTAACATCGCAATTATAGAATTATCTAGAATTATCAAACCACTTAGCTATAAAACGTGCATTTATTAGTTACTTTTTTTTTTACTATTAAAAATATTATTAACTTTTGGTTTCTATACTAATCCTTACACTAAGATCAAAATATTTAGTATATTACATATATAAGCCAGAAATGTTTTGTTTCGATGCATTTTCAACTATATTTAAGTTGATATGTCAATAATTATTTCAGCTATAATATTTTATTGTAACATATAGAATACTTTATTACTCAATTATTTTATAAAAATTATTTAACATATTATCGATGTTTAGAATTTTTTATTTTAATTCTAGAAGCATATTTTAAGATTCACAAGCAGTTTAAATTCAATAATGTAAACAAATGTAACTAAACCTATCCCAAAAATTATAAAAATAGTTAAATATTTTTTATTTGATTTATTAACAAGAAATACACTGTACTTATTTGAATTGAAAAAAAAAACGAAAAAATACACAAAATGGTCTCTGCGACCATGATAACTTTCTGACTGGTAACTTCTAACTGGCAATTACTCATAATTAACGAGTTACTATAATGATGATGTTAGTAAGTATTGATATTATTAAATATTATCTTATGTTTCTCAATTAAAGTGAATTTTTTGAAATTATTAAAACAGTATACATATGCAAAATTAATAGTTAAATCCTGGAAAATATATTATAAAACCTTTAATAATATAAGTGCATACATATTTATATATAAATAAATAATATATATGAATAATAAATAATATATATAAATAATAAATAATAAATAATAATATAAATAATGTATATATATATATATATATATATATATATATATATATATATATATATATATAGAGTTGCACTGAATTATCAGTAAAATGATAAATTATATCCAAAAAAATTAACTAATTATAAAGTATGAAATCTGAAAATTAGAAATTAAGTTATAAACAAAATTGCTAATATTTTAGATTACAATAATAATCGATTAACCATCATTCAAATATCAGCTGATTAAATTCCCACATAAAAAAGCAGAATAATTTTTATTTTATTAGTAAAATTATAAAATATAATAACTATATAATTTGTATTCCAATATATTCGTATATTTTATAAGTACCAGATAGATTTGTATTATTTTTCCTGAGTTTAAAAGTTAAAATTAAAAATGTTCTAAAATAAAATACAGAATATACAACAAAATCTCTTATTTTATTTCTACATACTTACTTATTTACAATTACAATACTTATTTCTATATGTTTGAGTTATATAAGGTATCTAACTTACTCAGTGCCGGATAAAACATTTGTGGGCCCCTAGGCATTTAACATTTTAGACTCCTACAAAATTATTTTGTACATACATTATGTCATTTTTGTTTTTAAAAATTGCTTTTAATGAACTATACAAAAACTTAAAATAAATTGTAATTCTTAGTTATATTTCATTTTGACTTTTGTCTCATAAATTCGTAAATAAAATACAGGTATTATTAAATTAAAAAAATATGGTTTTCCGTTTTCACGGGGCCCATTAAATGAGTGAGACCCTAAGACCTACTCCACCTAATGGGTAATCCGGCACTGAACTTACTGCACTTAGTGTACAGGTATACAGATGTACAATAGATACAACACATTTATGCCTTATAACTTATAATTAGTCATTAATATTATTTAAATCAAAATATTTTCAGTATTCGTCGGAATATTTTAACTACAAAGACGTTATACTTATAAATGTTAATCCAAAAAAAGAAACAGTATATCAAATGAGCATAAAATTCGCAAAATTCATTCCTATTTATAACAATCAGGACCAATGGTATAGGCATGTAAGTATACATCATAACAATCATTAATTTAATTTAATGTGAGATGTACAAATATTTTATTTTTATTAACTTATTAGTTAATATTATCCTAAGTGTATCTGACATCCACAATAAATTGGGCATTGGGAATTATTGTGAATTATTTGAATAAGACCAACAAAACATACAAGAATCATGATTTATTTAATTTTTTAAGCAATTTTATTTATAAATACATTTTTTCCGTAAATTATATGTTCAGAATTTACAACAATTTACTTTTCTATCATTCAATTATTTTACTAGTGTGGTACATGTATTTTAATCATATGAATAATAATAATGATAATTATAGCGATAAATATAGCTTAATTGGTAAATTAGATGGGTATTTAGCTCAATCAATTTGATATTATTATTGTTAATTAATGACCTATCGGCAATCACGTCGATACTTTTTCTACAATTAAATATTTGTTTTCTTCGATATCATATAAAACAATACAACTATATAAATATGATTTCTAATTGATTTTAATGTAATATTTTTTCAAAACAATTGTAGTAGCTCATTAAGTTTATTGTTTTGTTGTAGTTCATTATATAGGTCATATACTTAGGTTCAGTAATTTGATTAATCTGAGAATCAAATCAAATATTAAAATGTTACCTTATATTATGTGTCAATTCTTATTTCGCTCTGTCATAACATTGTTTAGTTAATCGATTAAATATTATATTTAGGACTTGGAAGGAAAGCGTAAAGTAAAAAACTTTCATCAGACTCGTATTAAGTTATTGGCATATAATAATTCATTTTTCAGTAGTGTGATAATCAATAAAGAAACAGGAAAACTAAGTGAGTAAAATTACGATCGAATTGCGTAAAGTAAGGAGTTCCAAGTGAATGGTATTTTAAGAAAAGTTATGCTAAGATACTACGTTCTGTAACAGGTCTATACAACGGTGTCGAATGCAGTATATTCAAAGAAATTGCAAGAAGATTGAATCTTACATGGGACGTATACACGACCGAAGATAATGATAAATGGGGAACGGTATGGTCAAACCATACAGTGACAGGCGGTGCACTAAAATGGTTGAATACCAAACAAGCTGACGTATCGTTTTGTTCGCTTTGGATTGAAATAACAAAATTGAAGTTTGTAGATATGTCCAGATTTTGGGGAACAGTGTGTTTAAAGTTTCTGGTACCGAAATCCAAGCCGCTGCGAGAAAAATGGGACTTGCTGTTTAAACCGTTTCCATTGAGCTTGTGGTTATTAGTTTTCTCTTCAGCAATTTTAATCACATTCACTATATGGATTCTAGCAGACATTCAAAAAAAAATTGGATATGAAAAAATTACCGGTTCGTGAAATAGCTATATTTTTTATATACTTTTTAAAATTAAAGTATCTTTAGAAATGTTGTCATTAAAAAAGAATAAGTTATATATTAATAAATTTGATCAACAAATATATCAAAAAATAATTTTCTATACTATATTATTTTAAATACCTAATCATTTCATAATTGAATTGATTAAATATATAAATTAAAGCATGCAAATCTAACCTTTGAAATTTACTTTAATTAATTAAATAATAAAATTATTATTTTAATAGGTATATTTTAAAACTATTATTATTTTTATAAGTATTCAGCTTACGGTTCAAGACCTGAAAGTTAAAATTTTATAACGAATTTCGTAGAAATATCCGATTTCGTTAAAATTTAATATTTTAAAATTTATAAAAATTGGGACTTACAGCTAAATTTTTTGTAAACTTATTTGTAAAGAATTTTGAATAAGATATTTAATATTTTTTATAAAACCAAAATTAGTTTTTTGTTATCTTACGAAAATAAATGTAGAAATCATAAATATTTCAAATATCTATAAATAATATAATAAAGTATAATATATTTTGAAAATGAAAATTAAGAAAATGGTAATAAAAATAATTAATAAAAATTTAAGTCTGTACGATTATTATTTTTTGAGTTACAAGAAAAAATTTAACTAGAACTTGTCAAGTACCATTATTTTGTAAATTTGACAGTTTTTTTTGTAATTTTTCGTCAGTTTTTCTCGATTATTAAGAAAAATGTTAAGAAATTCAAACAACCTTCTTACATATTTCTATAGACAAAAAATGAAGACAAAAGTTGAAGATCGAAGAAATTCTTATAGTCAAAGTCTTGAAGATAAACACAAAAAAAGCATATAGTAAAACCAATAAATTATTCTATATTCGTTCAGAAATTAAAAACCGGGTTCAGTGATTTGCGTCCCATAAATAAAATGTTAATATACAGCTGGGTGAATTGCGGCCCCGATATTTTTTTCAAGTAGATGAATTTCGTTCCTTCTAATCGTTCTAAGCAATGCAATAGCACTGAAATAGTGCCTTCAGTCTTATCTCATAACGGAGTACCCAAGTAATATATAATAATTTTCGACGTATCGTTTGTGCAAGCACCAAGTGACAGACCCACGAAGAATTGACCGGAGCACATGGGTTATTTTTGGTTATATTAACCGGTTCCTTGGAGAGGGTTATTTTGTAATATAAAATAATATAAAATGTATATTATATACACGACAATCTGATTAAAAATATTTTAAATAATAAGTAATTTAAACTTTAAAAATCGGTACCTACTCGTATATCTATAAAATTGAATTATTTTATCTATTATAGTCAAATATATTTTTTAGCATTTACAACGTTATCGTCAACAATTTTTTGGATTATTGGATCGATGTTGCTAACTAACAATCCACAAACTTACCGAATGGGACCGATAAGACATTTAATCAATTGGTGGTGCATATTCGTGTTCATCTTGTCAACTTCATTTTCCAGTGTTCTTTACTCATATATTACATCACCGGAGTACAATAAATTGATTTTAAAGATTGAAGACATGGTTAAATACAATTACCATTGGGGTCTTACATACCCACCACCCTTTGATTTTATTTTGAAAATGCAGGTAAGATCTGTATCTTCTAAGGATATAGATAATTAGTTATTATATAATGATTCTACATACATTTTAGCGTATATAACATTTTATAATAATTCATCTTTCTCCAAATAAAATGAACAAGTAATAAATTAATCGAAAAAGAAAATACGTATACATTTAAACTTTTATAGCGGTACCGAATTATGAAAACTTATTAATGTGTAACTGTGTGTAACGTATAATGTCCATATGTTATACTATTATATAAACAACCCCTTGGTATTTAAATCGTTTAAGGACACGTTTCGAAAAGACTTTATGGAGCTACACGTCAACTCAGAAACTCATCTATTAATCATGCCTTTATTTACTAAAAACTACTTAATGATAGTTATTTTCTATGTACTATTCGATGGGTCCCGGATATCTTGCTAATGAGTATTTCAGCTTTAACTACTGAGCAATTTAAACTTTGTATTCTATTAATTTAACCACGCATATTATTCTATCACTCCATATTATAGATATTGCACTTAAAAATTTAGTTTTATTTTAAAATTTAGTCATGTTTTTGTGTATATAAAGTCGTTTTTTATTTAAATAAATAAATATACTTGTTATACACGGATAAACGAGAAAGCAAAGGTATTATCCTAGGCGTGTTTACGAAGAGGGGTACTGACCCCTTCGGCAGACTGGGCGTCCAACAAAATCATGACCGGATATAAAAAAAGTCGTGCGGTCTGTACTCAATACCGTCAGTACCAATAGAGTACAATAGTATTATTTAAATATTTTTATTTTTATTTAAAATGTATTTTTATTGTTTCGAAACGCCAGTGGTTATCCTTTTTGGTTTTAATTGAAAAATATTATTATCATTGCAAGTTTTTACCATAAAATATTAATACATCTTCATGTTAAAAATAAAATAAATAAAAATAAATAAAGGAGGTCTCACGATTTAAGAATATGTTATGCCCCCTCGGCCACCAAAGCACGTGAACACGCTTATGTGATATTATTTCTAGTCCGTTTCACTACGGCTTCGATTGTAAGAAACGCAAATAGGCGCCAGGTACTGACGGGAGTCCAAGAGAGGAGTTACAATGCACTGTGCGCTTTTGCAAAATCTCTCATTCGTATAATATTAATATAGCTGGTTTCTTTTTTAATATTAATACAATATTATTCTGAAAACGTAAACCAATATTACCGTGAAGGTTGTACGTTGCAAAAATCATCACGAGCCCAAGACACTTATAAATTGTCCGTAACCTGACGCCTATATGGTACACGACGCCGTCGCAACGGTCCGACACTGCGGGGCACATATACCTTATATTCAGTATAAGGTCTATAGTGGAGCAGTATCCGAGTAGCGATCGGCGACGATTTTTGAGATAAGTAGACATAACAGTTGCGGTCATGTCAATTATATTATAATATTATATTGTTTTAAAATTTTAAATTAAAACGTAAAAAGTTTAAATAAAGTGTAGTAGAGGTTGACTGATTAGGCTGAAAAACAACTGGTTTATTGTGCACACTGTAGTGGAATATCTTAATGTAAAATGCATTTAATATTCGTCAAAGTTATGCCTTTAAGTTATTATCTAAAGTCTTCATTGCGAGAAGTAATCCCACGCGTAGAATCAATATTATTCCCGAATCTCAATTGTCGGTTACAAATAGTAATGTAATGGTGTCAATATTTAACTACCGATATCAATCATAGAGAACTGTATT
Organism: Sipha maydis; assembly: GCA_034509805.1. Classification (NCBI taxonomy): domain Eukaryota; kingdom Metazoa; phylum Arthropoda; class Insecta; order Hemiptera; family Aphididae; genus Sipha; species Sipha maydis. The sequence continues at coordinate 131,790 of JASXSY010002557.1, read as the reverse complement.
CATAAATTTCAATGTCGTAGAGTATTGACTTTATTATTGACTGCAACTAGTATGAAATTTTTTTGTCGAGTGACCGTAACTAGTACGTATACCGCACTATGGTCAGGGACGTTGACAGCGGGGGTCCATGGGGTCTGCCCCCCCCCTGAAATGTCATCGACGAAATTTTTTTTAGAATCTGATTGGAACGAAAATGCTTATGTTTTTACAATGATGTTTTTTTGCACTCATAAACCTAATAATTAATTATATGTTATGGAAAAAATAACATAATAATAGTACACATATAAATATATATCCATATAAGTATTAATTTAATTTAATTTTTACTTAATTAATAAGAATGGTTAAAATTACTTATTATTATTATAATTTTTATTTGACCCCCCCACCCACCCCGAAATAAAATTCTGGCTACGTCCCTGCCTATGGTTATCCTGTTTGGCGTTACCGAACCCCGCTTTACGTGTTCTACTCTTGACGTGCGTGCCGCAGAACCCGGTGCACCAGGCGTTCAGCAAGAGGTTCACGGCGGAGCGCAGCGTGGCCGACCGGATCGACCGGCTGCAGCGCGGCAAATACGCGATGCTGGTCAAATGTCTGAACGAGAAGCACTTCATGGAGTCGGAGGAGGTGCCAGCCTCGGTGCTCAACAACTTGCGGACGACTCGCACGTGCCTTAACCAGTTCAACATCGGGTTGGGCTTCGTCCGGGGCTCGCCGTACGTCCGCCCGGCCAACCTGGTCGTGCAGCGCATATTCGAGAGCGGGCTTATCGACTACTGGTTGAGCCGGGTGACCGAGGAACGCATCACCGCGGCCACGTTCAAGCAGGTGTACGAGAAGAAGCCGCGCAAGAACGGCCACCCGGCCGCGCTCACTTACAAGCAGTTCAAAGTGCTCATGGGCGTGTGGATGGTCGGCTGCGCGCTGTCCGTCGTCGTGTTCGCCGGCGAATGTCTGCACGGCGCGTGGCCGTTCAGTGGACGCGATGGTCGAGCGTAACGGACAGGTTTTGGTTCCGAACGATTCCCAGAACGACGAGTTTCGACCAGAGGCATATTGTTTCGTGAGCCAACGAAAACTACAAATAATGTCTCGTCTCTCTGAGTAATCTAATCGATTTTTTTTTTTTCATTTTACTTTTTACCTGTTCCACTTGCACTTTTTCTTAAATACCTCATTTGTTCGATTCCAGTTGATTTGAATCCGATTTTCATTTTACTTCATTAAGTTTTAAACCGTACACATTCATATTTAACTAAGCAATTTTTTCATATTTTTATTCCTGATCATATAATTTATTTTTTTTCTAAGAATTATTTTCTTTTTTTTTTATTATTGATATATTTATTTTCGCTTTAACCGTAAGACTTTACAGATAAATATGTGGATTCTTAAGTAATTTACTAACTTTCAAATCTTTTACAATTTAAAAATACTACTCGATAATATTTAGATTGCGAACAATTTCGTTATTGTTTTGTCCTGAAAAATCGGTGATATTCTATAGTAATTTGAAAATTTAGGTAGTAATTTTTATTTTATTTGCACAAATATTTACAACTTCAACTCATATTTTAAAATTATGTTCACTATAACTGATAATATTAAACAATAAATTATATGTGTTTAACTACGAATTTTAATAAGAAAATATTATTATTTATCATTTGTTTCATTGCCACAATACAGACACGTTACATTTCCAAAAACCTTATTTTAGACTTGAAACATGTAATAATTATATTGGTTATTATATTATCATTTTATTATGTATTTTTTTGATTTATTAACATAAAATGATGCCTTGAGGTCTAGGTCATATTCATCTTTATTAAATTATATATATATATATATATATATATATTAATGCATTAAAAATGTTAAAATGAAAACAAAGCATGCGTAAAAGAACTGATTTAAATAAAAACATATCTTAAAAGTATAAATAAGTAATAAATAATTAATATATGTATTATATACACATAATTTATATTTTTACAATTCCATGGGACGTATTTACAGTTTTATTAGGATCTTCAATGTCCCAACATTAGAACTCATTTACCTTTTTTATAGCTCATTGATTCACAAAAACACAACTCATTTGCGCACAATTTACAAACAATAGAAACATTTTTTTAGAAAATTTTAACCACGTATTGGGTACACATAACCTTCAAACTTCTTTAATTTTTGAATTGTTCATTACCAGACTTTGTATTTAATTCACTTAAAATATGTTAAATATGAAAACATTTATACAATAAAAACAGGAAAAATATGGAAAAATATGCTTTAAAAATTCCAAAAAAATCTTTTTTCAAAATACATTTATTAAAATAATTGGTAAGTATTGAAATTATTAATTTAATATGATTTACAAAACAAAATTCTTTATAAATATATATATATATATATATATATACTAACATAAATATAAATATTCTAATTCTTTGCCACCCGAAAAAAAGAAAATAATATACATTGTATTAAAATATTAAAATGTTATTTATATATTATTTAAATTGATATTTATTTGTAATTTCTCGTTAATACTAGTTCCAGTATATCTTAGCGATTTGTATTATGCTTCTAATAATGCTATCCCTTGTTTTTGAAGACGGGTTATGGCCATAGGAAAACTTAAATAAATTATTATAAAATTATTCACTTAAATAAAATTAATTATGTTAAAATTGTTGTGTATTTATTTATTTTTGTAGAACTTAAATTAAAATGGATAGTTTTTTCTTAGTGTAAGAAATGGGTAGGAAATTAACCTGGCTATTTTTATTGGTATAAATGGGACTCATTGCTATTAGTAAGTATATTGTATATAATAAGTGGGCCCCAATTATATCCAGTTTCCCGGTAGGGAAATGGACCCAGTACGCGCCTGTCTATGTATATACTTTATATATTTATATATAGTATAGCCATAATGTACAGAAAAATTAAATAATAATTTTTCACATGTAACTATGTAAGTACAGTAGGTTCACGATAATCCGAATACATACTAATCCGAACTACCGCGTCGTTATTACTAATATGTATGTGAATCATAATAATAATATTTCCCGGTAAAAAAATTTGTTGATTATATAATACATATGTTAACTGACTGTACATGCAAACACACATAGTTATAATAATTTTTTTATTCTTTTTAAATTACGAATTGTACAGATACAAATAAATTTCATAATTTAAATTACGTTAAAATTGATTTTTTTTAAGCCATAGATTTATTTATTTATTTTGTATGACAAGCCATAGGTGTTTCGAACAAATCGGTAATCCGTAGGACCTCTTGCTACTTTTTTGTTTGAATTATTAAGATTCTACTGTATACACATATTACCTACATTTCTATAGAAATAAAAAATTTTTTTTTACAAAACAGTCATCAGTAATGCGTTAGATTAACCGATAAAATTACAAATTTTGTTAAAATATGTACATAAAAAGCATTAAAACGATGAATTAATGAAAATATGTATTCATATGTCGTATCCCCTAAATATGAAAAAATATGCAAAATAATATTTCGTATTTAACTCATAAATAAGCCAAAACAAATTTTGGCCAAACCCATTTACTTATAAGAAGTAGCAAAAAAAACATGCAAATGCATTAAATTCATATCCCTGGTCATTACTGATCGTGCAAAGTTGTTATAATCATACATTTTCTTTCACACTTTATAAGACTTAGGATTTTCTATCTTATCATATTCTGGTGGGTTTAAATATGTTGTTTGAACTCTTATAATTATTTTAATTATTTATTGAATTTAGCATAACTTCCTTAACAAGCTATTATTTAAAATGTTGTCGATTGTACAAAAAAATTGTGATTGGAAACTACGATTGAGAATAAGCCCTATGCTTTTAGAGTATACGAATACACCCAAAACTGTACCAATCAGTTGGTTTTCATTGTTCACAATTTTGGCGTAAACAAGTTGTAAATTTAAAAACTATATTAATATGTATGAAAACGAGTCTCCACCTGTTGAAACGCTTGATGAAAACAATAGAGCGTTTCCGTGTATAATAAAATTTAATAATACCTGTTATCGATTGTAGTTGTTTTACACGCAAATGATCAAATCCATATTGTATACCTTAGACTCGAGCAGAGAAAAGCGAAACGTAGCGAAACATATTATGTGATGAACTGATATCTACTTTTAAATACCAACCAAAGTGTATAGTAATTAGCAAGTAATGAGCTGTAGTAGAGAATATAACTTGTGAATAATATAGTGCGTATGATCTAACAATAACAACAGAATGGCTGTTTGTCAAAGGAGATACAAGATAATAAATTAATTACGTTCCGAACAAAAATAATGTGTTATATCGAAGATGATGTGCCCGTGCAAACTTGTATCCAAATATTTTTATTTCAGAGTTGTATGTATTTGTAACATTCATAGTTATAATTAATTGTATATATTACATACAATAAAAATTGTAAAATGTACTGCATTGTATATAATAGTTATTAAGTTACTTAGACACATATAAAACGTAAATAGCTATATGATTAGACAAGGTATTACTGGGTATAGTACATAATATTATTATAAATTGATATTCTGTTGAATAATTACTAGACGAGAAATACTGATATTTAAATTTTAATCTTGTTAAATTATGTAGGTAGCTATGCTCGTTATGTGATAAACGTACTTATTCAATATATGTACTTGATATTATCGATGTATAGTTGACATGTTGTTATGAGAAAAAAAATAAATATTTAAACGGAATTCATTACAATAAAATACATTAAGTAACAAACATTTTCACGATATTCAAAATATAGTGCATTTTTTACTTTTAGAACTATCTATAACTGTAGTAAATTAAGATTGTAACTACAGATGCATACATAGAGGCGCACTATGTACATTATTTTTTTTTTAATTATCGATCGATTTCAAAATCGGTCCTGTCTAATGTTTGAACGTGTGAGATTAAAATGGTGTTTATATATTACATCGACATATCATATTATTATTATAAAACGATTATTTTTTTATATTAAAAATAATTTCGGTTTAAACGTAAAATTGTAATACTAAGACCTTTACAATAAGATAATCAACACTGAGTGCGGTGTATATAACTTTAAATAACTACCAAGTTATAAATATTTACTTTTAGCGCAAGCTACTAAAGACAAAAATACACATGAAATGATAGTTTGTTGAGTTAAATGAACCTATAGGTACATCACTCTGCCATTATTAGTATCTTATCTCCGTAAGTACAACGTCGGGTCGAGTCTGAAATAACTATCTCCCTATATTGCGAGACAGCGGTTATAAAACTATTTTGACTACGGGGTCTCTATTGCACAAAAAGGCTAGAAACGTATTTTGTAATTTGAATTTACGCTCGAAACTCTTTGAAAATCCTAACAAAATCATATGTAGGTGAGTTCTGTGGACTACAGATCGTACTCGTGTTGTATGTTATTGTTAAACGATAATTATACTGTTGTTTTCGTAGTTGAAACAAAAGTATTATGGTAATTTGCATAATATATGTCGTTCGTATCTTATATCATATCGGTGTAAATTTTGCATTTATATTTCCTGTTTTTTACGTTATCTGCGTACAACCGGAGGGATTGACATACCTTTCATAGAGAATCGGTTGTAGTTAGAGATTACCTGTTTTTCGTTATCTATATGTAACCAATGGAATTTACATACGCCCCAGTTTGTACGTCCAATATTTTGAAAAAGTTATTTCTGTAGGAACTAATATTATTTACATACGCCCATTCCACCACACCTTGCAGTGTCGTGTTTTGCACATTTAATGTACGTAGGTAAATAAGTATCGGTAACACACACGCATTACCTACTACAATATATTCGAATTTACAAGACACGATGCAGTAAAATATCAAACATTTTACATAAACATAATAGGTATAATATATGGTATAAGTACTAATAAGCATATCTTCGTATCTACGCATAATCGTTTAGGACATTTTGTGATAAATAATTTCGTTCGATGTGCAAATAGGTATATAATAATACATATCAACAAGAGACATAAGCAATAAACTGGCTTACAAATTTAAGGAATTCCATTGCGAGTCCTTTTCCATCATTTAATCTAAGGTTCAAGGTATGCATTAATTATTCGCGTGTCATAAAACTAAACGAGAGAAATTTTTTGATGGCCGTTCATATAATTCCATTGAAACAAATGGTTTCTGTCTAATATTGATAAACAGACGTAGGTAACTTATTTGCAATTCCAAAAGGATACACCTATTTAATTTTTTTCATAGTAATTTAAGCTGTATCCAAATCGTAAAATATTAATTATTATACAATAGACGACTGAAAATCGTAACAAAGTATTCACTGGATTCGGAGAATAGGTTGTAATGCAATACGATGCGCAGCTATTTTTTTAAATGTTTATTTACATTAAAGAGACACTGCATTATTGTATTACATTGTGCGTTGTTGCACTTTCGTATAAACACATGCGCGCGCACGTGTCCACGACACAAAATAATGTTTATTGCTGGATCTGACCACTGTGAAACCGAGTACGTGTGACCCGATCACGTGCGGTTTAATCGATTATGGATTATGTACATCAGCAATCAGCAGACGGGTACACCGTACACGTATGTAACATGTCATGTGTAGAACATATTTTTCAAGCAAGTGCGAAATTAATTCACCGCAAATGGACCGGTCAGTCATATATCCGCGAGTTCCTATGGAATAGTCGTCCCGCCGCCACGATCTGGTCGAAGCGAACGACCGTCGTATGAATACCCGCGAGTACTATTTTAAATAAAACCTGCAACTGCCTTTATATAGATATATATGCCTTTTCCATATATATACATATATATTAATATGTACTGGTCGTGTGCCAGTCGATGAACTAATTGAAAACAGTGTCAAAAGTGATGAGAAAATTCTTACTCAGCGCTGTGCAAACACATTTTAAATTTAATAAATTACATTTGTTACAATAAATCATTATTCTAGATTTTTATACGTCGTGATTTATCAAAACGTGACGGCATGTACATTGGCGTGGGCTGTAGAAAGAGCGACGAAAAACTTCTCTCTGCAGCGCTGATTTTACTTTTTACTGACCAAACGTTACAAACGTTATAATTTTTTCTATCTAGTTTTGAAAAAAAAAACCTTGAGTATACACCAATTGTAAGTAAAAGGGTGAATGAAGTTAATTCCTACCCCCTCTCCATTTTTTTCGTTCATGAGCGATAAGATTATTCAACAAAATAAAGATCCGAAATTAAAATCAATAAAATACAATTTAATATAATTTATTTCAGTGTAACGGTTTTTAAACTATACTATCCGTGTATATAATAACATTTAAAATAATAAGTATAACAGGGAAATATATTTGGTATTTTTTCTTTTGATAGAAAAATAGTACAAAATTCTTTAATACTTTTTATAGCTATAAAGTCTATAGTATAGCCAGTACACCTGTGTACCTGCGTATCGAAAATTATATTATAAGTATAACAAAAAAATGGAGAATTCGTTATACGCTCCACTACACCACTGCATTTAATAGTCATATAGTCGGTAGTGTAACTTAGACTTTTGATGTAAAAAGATGATCAGTTAAATATAAAATTACAATAATAACCATGATTATAACTGCACATTAATTATATTAAAAAAAAAAAGTTTAGAACAATAAATCACGTGTTGAGATGAAACGTATGGTACCTATGAACATTATATTATTCGAAACTTCCTCAAATTTCGGACGGGGGCTGCAACCCTTTTAATCCACTGAATACGCCATTGTTTACATTTGCCCGTAAAAACACAACTGAAACGTCGTTTTAAAAGTCCAATACGAAAACGAAATTATTTGTCTCAATGTTTAAATATATTTTAAGATTAGTAAACAACATATTGTTCACGGTAAGATATAGAAACCTACGTTATTTATTACTTGCAGATAAAATTATGTCGTGCTTATTTTATTATATATTAATATTATATTTTATTGGTAAATATTATCGGGCCGAGATTACAACCAACCTTTTTTTTTTATCTGAAATTTCCGGGCCGAGTTTACAATCTACCTACTTGATTACCTAAAATTTTCGGGGCCGAATTTACAAAAAAGGTAATTGTGGGCCCAGTTTACATTTGCTCTTATTTATATTGGTTTTTTTTTTTAACATAAAAATGTATATTGTTGTTGCTTCGCGATGAGCAATTATAATCAAAACTATTACTGTAATAATAATAATTGATTAATAATACATTCAAATGTATACGTTTTATATAAATTTATAATGTACGTACATATAAGCATATTGTAAAATTCAAAACTATATACGAATACATAGGTCAAGAGCCGTATAATCAACTATCCGCGTGACTGCTTAAATCTAGCTGTCTCCCTACGGCAAAATAGTGAATAGATATCGTTTTATAGAAGTCTTTATATCGAACAATAGAATAATGTAACAAGGTACACCAGTAGGGCTGGGAACAAATATGAAATAATAACCAATTTAAAAGCGTTCTGACCAATAGAATATTTGTACGAAAATATACAGTTGGTTGTCGACCGTCACGCGATGAATTTTCAATTGTTTCCAGTTCAGTTTTCGAGTGCATCACTTCAATGCACCGATAAAATATATATATTATTTTATAATATTTCACTGTTGCAATAAATTATTATTATATTATTATATAATTATATAGGCTGTAATAATGTAATTTGTAATATTCGTTTGGTGGAACGGAAAATGATTATCACTTGTGTATATACATGTAAGTATGTCCTAAGTGATAGGACACTATATGAATGACTATATCGTCATAATATTATTTCTAGAGGTTAACATAATAGCTGAGATATATTTATGAACAATTATTGTTCTTATGGTACCTACTTCCAATACTTAATTTTATTTAAATTTTAGTGTCCAGAGTTCCATGGCAAAAAATAATAGAACATGGCGTTTTTACTAATTGTCAAGTGTTAAAAAAATACTTTATTTTGTAGTTTATCATAATCTTCGTATGTCAACGCTACTTGTATAATGTTGTATTTTACATTGTTGATACAATAATATATCATATTATTTTGATGAAAACCATTAGTTGCATTAGCTGTATATGAAATGTTCTTGATCTGTAATTTTTTATAATAAGTACAATATTAGTCAAATAAGTTAAGAAAAATTGTTACGATGTTGTTACATTTTTCTTAGAGTATATCATGATAATATATTTGGTCAAAATCCTAACAAGACTTTTCTAGAGTAAGCGATTTTTTTTTTTTTTTGTGAATGTTTCTTAAGAATATATTATGTTATATATATATTACTATGCAGTACATCCGTAAATTAGAAAAAAACCTTGAGAGTTTACGATGTATATGCGAGGAACACTAATGCGTTAGTAATATGAAGTTTTGTCGAGGACAGGAAAATAAAATGATTAAAAATTTAAATCAATTAAGGCGTATATATGATGTTTGCAAACCAATCGGTTAATGCCCAAAATTCAACCAAATTAAATTGAGATCAAAAATAAAAATAAAAATTTGCAAGATTTCAAATACGTAAAATAATATATAATATGTAGTACTTACATATTATTTTCCGTGTAGTATTGTGGATCTTTAATTTTACAAACACATCTATCTCATGATTTTTTTGGTACATATACTAATGCTAATGAAATTCGTATCTGTAATGAAAATGTTGAATCTGATTTATATTTTTAGGCCATGTATTGAATTTGTTCTATTGTACGCCAAATACATTGGGTAAAATGAAAATGGTATCCTTTTTGTTTTAAATTTGGAAATTCTTCTTAAAATTCATATGCGGGTTGTGCATTTCTACAAGGGCAGTTATATTGTAGAAATCGGAAATAATGACAATGAGATGGAAAATAAATTGGATATTCTCAAAACCGAAAGTTTTTAAAACTTTACATTTTCAATTTTTCATTGCTTTAATGAATAATCAATCAGGGGCGTCCTTATGGAAAGGCGATGGGAGCGATCGTTTCTTCCTTGTGTGGTGGACTATCTTACACAGTATTTGGTTAATTATATAATTGACATTTTTTTTTTATATATATATATTAATGGAGTCCACTTATTTTGTTATTATAAATACTTATTCCTAGTCATAGAATATATATATATATATACATACACATAAGCGTGTGCTGACCTGTATTCCAGGGGGTACTCACAATACTTTTGTGCCCTATCTTAACAAATTTTATAAACATATTTAATAAATTATAATATCTAAATAATGATAAATAATGATATAAACTTAATTACTAATCTAAATACAAGATATAAAATATAAGTATCTGATATAAAAATAATATACAAGATACTTTATACTTTTATAGGTAATTTCAAATATAATTTCAAATAACAATATGCTTAAAATAATAATATTAATAATAAACTAAAAATAAAAAACCTTTTTTTAAATTTATTTAAAACAAAAAAAAAATTACAATCTTTAAAGAAAATTATTTGCACAACAAACAAATTTTACGAAAAATGTATTACTTAATAAGTAAGTGTTTATATTATAGTAATTTACATTCATGTTTTAAAATAAATTCTTGGTTACCTTTAAAGACACTAATTTTTTGAAAGTATCATTTGATATTTAAATCTAGTGATTTACACGGCGAATGAATAAGCTCGGTAAATGAAAATAGTTTTTCAACAGCAACTGAAATATTTATATCTAAGACACTGCTCAGTCGTGTATGTAAACAATAGACTCATAGAACAATTCTTGGATAAGAAGTGAAATAGGTCAAAAGAGAATAACATATTTGACGCTTCTGCATATTCAAAAGCAGATTACATTAAATATAGAAAAAAATAATTGATTGTTTTGCAAAGAAAATGTGTAGAGATTTTGTTCTATAAACATCAATAAAATAAATGTGTATACTATAATGAATTTGGTTATTCGTTTTTAATAATGTAACATTTCAGTGACACAAATATTTTGTAAAGAAGACTAGTAATAAGTTCTAAAAGATGAAAAAAAAAAATGCGGTTTTATACTCTGTACCTGAATCCCGTTTAAATGAATATTAATTTTTTAAATATTTTTGTCTGTATTATAAGCGTTCAGATAAAAAATCTTGTATTGTAGGAAGTGTCGTCCTAATTACCAATAACGTCCTAGGACAACAACATTTGAATAATATTTAATAATTAATATTAAACAAAGAATTTTTTCTTTAAATTTTGCAAACTTTTCAATAACATTAACAAAGTAAACTTATTTAATAATATTATACGTTCTGTATGACATAATCTTCTAACGGTTAAAAAAAATTACAAGTTTTACGAGACCTAAATATTTATCTAATTTATGTGAAGTTTCAACTATTTTTCGTATGAACAATTATTAATTGTGTTAGGGCGGCATTTTTATAAATTGTCTCAGGGCGGCTAAATGCCTATCGTCGTCTTGTTTACAATTCGTCGTTAGTAGGTATTATTATTCGAATCAATTGCCACGGCAATAAAATATTGTACCTTCTTATTGCATGTTTCCCTCTCTCACAGTTCATTTGAATGCGTAACACGTACAACATAACAATAATTTAATACTTATACGTTACGACGATAGTAATTTATGTGTTTGTCTAACCGCCGTTGCGTCGTACGTGTGTATAATTTCATAGACTCAGAGGAAGTGGATGTAAACGAGAGAAAAATGTTGACGGAAAACCGTATGCGATATTGAGCATTAATAATAATTTTAAATAATATATTATTTAAAACAGGTTGCGCAACCATCCTACGCCACCTATGTCTCCACTAATGTCGTACATCAGAACTGCATGTTACTACAATGATATTGTGTTACCGTGGCAATAACTGCCGTGCAACAAAACATCAAAACAATATATCAAATTACTATTATTATTATTGCTATCAGTGGCGTATTTTTAATAATTTTACAGCTAGAAGGGAGGGGGGGGGGGGTGTAAAATCTGTACATTTGATTTCGACGTATTAACGTCAAAACGTTCATTAATCTGAAAACATAAAATATATCAATCAATACGAAACTTTAACAACAGAATCAACTACGAACTACGTACAATGAATTAAGCCATCATCACGGAATATGGATCATAACTGTAGATGATAGATTTTCATATCTTATCTATGATTAAAACACAGAGAGTGGTATCGTTGTTAGAAGCAGTTTTTGTTGTAATTATAAAACAGAGTACCGTTTTTTTTTTTGTGGAAACGCTTGGTAGGCGAGCAGTCATGATAATGGAATTCAACTTATAATCATAGCAGAAAACAAAAGCCTCAGGGAGGGGGGAATATCCCTATCGCCCTCCCCTGAAATACGCCACCGATTGCTGTCGCGTCGAACAAACCGAATTTCTGCACACCGATGATGATGTCGACGCCGGTGACAGCGCGACAAACTCGGGCGACGCCGGCGGCGGCGGTGGCGACGACGATAACGACGAAAACGATTCGAACCGGTTCGCACGGTAATTGCGCAACGGCCGAAATCTCCGAAAACGCGGACGACTATCACCGTCGTTGGCCACCGTCAGTTGTTGTCGATAAGCGCGTGCGTGCGTTCGAGACGTGTGCACCTGTTCCAATTTGTTCGCAATCGCTCTCGTCATTGGTCGTTGTGGCGCGGAAATTTCAACGAACAATAACGAGCCGAAGCCCGGTTTAGCCGCAGTCCTCACGGCTCGCGAATAACCTTTCCCCGTTCCGCGTTCGTTCCCGAGGACCGTCCTGCGCGCGCGCGAACCGGACTGTCGACACGACAACGCCGCAGAAACAGGTGCGAAGAGTGTACGGAGTTTCGACACAACGCGCGCGCGCACGCTCACAAACACGCACGCACGCGCATTATCAGTCGTAGCGGACCTGCCTACACACATTAGTCCTTATTTAGCGATACTGGCCGTCCGAAGGCCCAAGCTTTTCTGGTGTAGTTAGTTTTTCTCTTTTCGTTTAATATTTATTTTATTTTTTTCTCCTCGTTTGTTTACGATCCGCCGTTGCGAAATCACCGTCGTCGTCTGCACGGAGTATACTTTCAGCGGTCAGGCCAGGTCTCGCCTCGCCATCAACTATAACGTTAGTACCTATTATTTTATTGTTCGTTCCGTTTCGCCATCGAGCCAAACTCTCGGATTACACACCCTTAGTTAGGACTCCCGTCATATAGACGTGGCTGTAGGTTTTTGGGTTTGTTATTTTTCTACAGACTACTGTAGTTCACCAGATTTTTATCCATAGTTGTGCTAGAGGGTTTTTTTTCACCATACCATTGTGAGGTATGTCAAGTTAAAGGTATTTTCCTACTTATACTGCCTGGCTTTTTTTTTCTCCAAGTTTAATTATTTTTCCGTTTTCTATGCCTATCTTCTCTAGTTATTGATAATGAAATCTAATAAGTATCATACACAATTATTAACGATACTTGATTACATTCTTTCTTTATAATTTCAATAAATTATTTATAAATACATTTTTATAATTGAATATCTATGGCATTATGTCTATTTTGCCTAGTTAGGAAGTATATAATTATAATCAGGTACCTAATATAAATAAAAATATAATATTTTGATGTTTATTTATATGGGATATTGTAAAAAAAACCTTGTTTTTTTTCAAGAACTGAACTTAAGTTATAAAAAATATTTTTATGTTAAAATAAATAATATTTATATTTAAATAGGTACCTAATAATTATTAAATTTATTCTCGAACTAAGCCTGTATTTTTTTTAATTGGACTACTTTAAATGAGAGTTTTAAGTTATTTCTAATGATAAAATAATGCAGCTTATGTTATAGTTATGATATATTCTCTGGTGATAATTCAATTATATCTTTGTGTTAAATTTTATATTATATACTTTTTTATTTACTATTTGATGTTTAACATATGTTAGCTCAATCTGTCAACTATCAACGAATTGATAATATAATTTGACAGCTAAATTATTCATTTTTTTTTTTTATATATGTGTTTGATAATATCATAATATATATATAAATGTACACATATTTTTCTGTAGATTATTATATGCTAAACACTTTAAATATCTATATATTATTTTACTTAATATAAAACCTTTCGATTTTATAATATTATATCTTTTTAATATTAATTAATTAGTATTTTTTGTATTTAAAGTAAGTTTAACTCGAGGTTTAACTTTAGTTAAAATATTTTAAGTTTTTGTAAATTTATATAAAATAAGTGGGTTACTTATTGAAATGAACCAAAATTATGTAAATACATAAATATTAAATTTATCTGATGGTTGATTTTGAAATAATGTAATGTCTCTTATATAATTAAGTCAAATGTTTATTTCAGATTATGCTATTTTACCTACAAATTAATACTTTAGTATTCCTAAAAACTCCCGAAATTCATAAAAAAAATCATAATATTATTACTGTGTCGAGTTGATAATGACCATTTGACAAAATGGAAAACGTACCACCACTGAATCAACCTGGTAAGCTTATTCGACCACCAACATTGAAACGAGGCCGATCTGGTGATTCACAAGGTGGCAAAGTAAGAAATACATTTTTCAACAATTTAAAAAATTTTTTATGAAATTTTAGTTTTGCAAATAAATAATGAACAATTTATTGATATTAATTAATTTAGATCAAACTCGAAAGAGTTATTGGATTAACTGTTTCAACTAATTCATCCTTGGATGTTGATAATAATACTGGAACTATTGCTTATCCAGCTGGGTAAGATATTCATTATTTTTTTTATTTAAATAAATGTTATGAAATTATACATTTTCTTGTTTAAAGAAAATATTTTAATATATACTATGTTATACCTATATTTCATATTTTTGAATAGCTTTTAAAAATATTGAAAATTAAGAAAAATAAAATGTTTGAATACTTTTTTGATTTTTAAACATTTAAAGTTTAAAACCGCCCTTTAAGAATTTTAACAACTCCAAAATAATTTTTATAAGGTATATTAAAACATTAAAATAACTTTTACTAAATAAAAATATTTATTTTGGAGTACATAGTTTTGTCAAATTAAGAAATTTTAAGTTAATATTTAATATTAATTGAAACTTTATTGTCATTAGACTGATGCAGTGTTCTTAATATTAAATTAATTTAGGTTGAGTATGATTGTTTTTTAATGAATTTACAATAATTTTTGAACCATTTATGTTTAATTAAAAAAAATTCTTATACTGTTTACTCTTATTTAAAAAATATTTACAAATTATTATTAATATATTATAATGTTTGCTTCAAAAATTAATTATTTAATTAATAAGTATGCTTTACAATTTAAGAAATAAGCAATGCATTATGTATAATAGAGTATATTGAGTTAAAACATGTAATATTTTATAGTATACAACACGTATTGTATGTATATTTATGTTACATTTAAAACCTAAAATCCGCTGAAACTTGTTTTAATTGGTTAAAACTAATATCCACAAATCCCTTAAGTTAATTTTGGTTTTAACAAGTTAAAACTAAAATTAACCGCAGTTTTAAATATATCATTTAAAGCTAATAACTAATAAGTCGTTCAAAAATGGATGTAACGTCCGCTTATAAAACGTTTCTGTGTTTCTGTCCTAAAACACATTTAGATCTAATTCGACCCGCCGGCCAACAAATCAATTAAGATAACTTCAACCAGTCGTCCATAATATCATTTAGATACGATTATTTCGACGGATTATACCTAACAATAATGATAATAATACGATATTGATATTATATTCGTCGATGTTGTTGTATTAGTGAAATTGACATGTAGAAAATCTTGCAGAACAAATCGCTGTAAATGTAGAAAAAAATAAAATAATATGTAATTCTAAAAGTCACGACAGTTTGTCCTATCAAAATAAAATGTATAATAAATGTTTATAACGATATTATCCTAATACGGACTTTTATTTTTACTTTTTTCCAGTTAAAACTAGTTTAAACTGACAATAAAAAAATTACTGATTTGTACTAGATAATTCTAGTTTTCTTTAATATTTTTCAGACACAACTATTTCTAACTAAACAAAAATAAGTGGAAATTAGTTATAACAGCGAGGGTCTTAGTTCATTCTAGTTTTAACTAATCAAAACCAAAATTGACTAAAAGGATTTATGGTTAGTAGATTTGGCAGATTTCGAGTTTTAACTATAACACATATAATGTATGGTATAAGGCATAATTATATACGTTTTAAATCATGTAAAAATAAAATGCCTTAAAAAATGAGTAATACAAGTTATTTATAGACTATTAATAGACTATTTATAGACTCTTAATCTGTTATTAATTATTACTATTATTTTATCGCGGACGTATTTATAGTACGTGTATTGTACTTGTAGTATTTATAAAATTTTTAATATTTTAGTTTAAATAATTATACACGGGTGATTGTTTTTCTTTTTTTTTATGTACCTATTATTTTTAAATAATAGAAGTATCAAAGTAAATATAAGTACATAAATATTCCATGTTATTAGCTAGGTAATATTTTATTTTTACTTTAGAATATGAATATAATAATATATTATATTCTGTGCCACTAATAATATTTTACCTAATTTTTTTTTTTTTTTTTTATAGTGAATTTCAATAACAAAACATACATTTTACCCGTTATATATTATACATATATGTAATATATAAAAGTTTTATATATATTACCAACCCTTTAAAATATCACATTAGCGTTCACATAATTTTAGATTCTGAACGGAGTGATGGAATCTATTGGTTTTACAATGATGTGTGTTTTTTTAATTATTTTTTATTTTTTTTATTTTTTTTTTTTGTGTCTGACGACACCTTTTTTTGCAGTAAAAATGCTTCGATTTGCTTAAGTAGCAACTTTTCTGAAAGGAAAGTGAATGTAGATGGTATTTTGGCTAGTCTGAAATCCAACTATTCAATACTTTTTAAAAAAAACGAAAAAAACGATAAAAAAATTACGAAAAAAACGGGAAATTTTAAAATATTCGATTTTTTTACATTTTTTTTTTTATAATCGGTGATAAAAAAAATTTGGCTCCTACAAAATACTTGAAAATTTAATAGAAGATTCCACAGAAGTAGTTCTTAATGTCATTCAAAAATTATTAAAATCCATAGGCACAATTTTTTTTATAAGCGTTTGAACAGCGAATATTGACATAAAATTAAATGTAAAATATAATATAATGTATAATATTCTAGACCAGGGGTCGCCAACCAGTCGATCGCGATCTTTCTAGGAATGTAGGTCGATCGTTGTAAAAATTAATTTTACCACTGTTGATCGCGTGATAAATAATCGGATAATGTGGATTGCCATATTGTATTCTAGGAATTTCCCTGAATTCTCTCAAACTTGCAGAAAACTAATGCCAGTTATCGCATTTATAAAGTTATAAAATCACATTATTGTTATCATAAAGAAACAATAAATATTTGTTCTTTGGAGTGTAGACTTGGTTTTTTTTTGCTCATAAAACAAATCTCTTTCTACACCTAAATAAAGTTCTCCTGGATGTCGATTACCAGGGACTTAAAATTTCAAATGTAGCTCACTTGTTTGCAATGGTTGGCGACCCCTGTTCTAGACTGACAAACTATGTCGCTGTATGCAACTGCCAACCCATCCTAGTTGAAAAATATATTTATCGTTTAAAAATAAAATATACTTTTTACAATATTTATAAATAACAATGTATTATATCCTAGACAAACTTATTAACTTCGTTCAGAATCGTTATTCGTATACAATGATATCTATCATTGCATTCAAATTTAACAAATCCATTGTAATAATGACCTATCCTATAAACGAGGTGCACTCCACCCCCAACTGTACAGCAGAGCGAGGCCCATCCGGTTCTTTTTTATTTTGTTTTATGTTGACAATTTTAGTTCATGAATGTTAAGTGCGAATTAATAAAGTTAGATTGAACATTATTAACATTTGTAGTTTTATTTATTTTTTGTATAGTCTCTTAGTAGTAGTTGATAAGGGCATATATACTTCAAGAATAATTTAATATTTTCATTGTTTACACATGATGTAAAAAAGTTAAATTGAACATTTTTATTCAATTTACAATTTTATTAAACAAAATATAAAAACTATTTTACATCATGTGTAAACAATGAAAATATTAAATTATTCTTGAAGTATTTATTCCCTTATCAACTAATACTAAGAGACTACACAAAAAATAAATAAAACTGCAATCTAACTGTAGGTTTGTTTTAATATACTCATATTGTTCAATTAACTCTATAATACTTATATTTAAAAAAAATAAATACTCGTTTTGTTGCGATTATACACGTCATTCGTGTTAGTTATAATGTAGTGCCCTTCATGTTTCTCGATTTATATCCTAGGCATTAAGTCATGTCTGGAAACCAGTTAAAAGTTTACTGTGTGACGTACAATTTATAAACATAAATATATGTCGTGTTCATGATGTACCTATCATTAATAACAATACATTTGTTTCTTTTTCCTCTGGCATGACTACTCTCTAAAGCCGCGTCCAGACCAAAGAAACATTTGTCGGAAACACATGTTTTCGACATTGTCGTCGACAAACTTTAGATCATGTTTTTAAAATGTTGTCAACGACATTGTCACGGACCCTGTCGTCGACAAATTTTTGTTATCGGCCGAGTAGCGGTAAACTTCAAAGGATGTTTACAAACTTTGTCATCGACAATGTATCGGCATGTCCAGACCGGTCGCAACCTGTAATATTATTTATCACAGAAATATTTTGATATTTTTTTGAAATTGAACTATTTTGTGTTCAGTAAGTTCAGTTGGTCGATTTAGTCACTACTGATCACTTTAAATATTTTAATATATGTACACATTTTCTATTATTCGTAAATAGTAAATACCTACCATGGAGTTATCTAGAGAAAAAGTGTGTCAGTTAATTGATTTATACTATGAAAGGCCAGTATTATGGGACCAAACCCAATTACACAAGCAGCAGCAGCAGCAGCGATCGCAACGTCGTCCTCAAACCACATTTTGATAAAGATTAAATGTCGAGTGTCGACTGTCATACATTTGTTTCCAACAATTAATGTTTCTTTGGTCTGGACGCTTGTGTTTTTAATTTTTGTCAGTTACTTTGTCGGTAACTTTTTGTTATATTTTGTCGACAACAATGTTTTTTGTTTTGTTTCTTGGTCTGGGCGCGGCTTAAGAGTTTTCCGTCATTAATACACTTCGCCACTTATGATTGTTTTATAAAATAAGAACCAATTTAAGCTTATCCCTATTCTAAACTTTTGATTTTTTATTACAGTTTTCGACTGAACATTAAAATTAAAATATGTTTTTAGATGCTCTGAGAAATTTTTTTATTCATATCATTCCAATATTACCGTATAAATATAACCAAAAATAATTTCAAAATAATTTAGATGTATACAATCATATCAGCTATTTTAATATTAATATATATATTAACAACTTTATTTTTGGAAAAAAATTAAGCGGACTGCTCACTTTGTGAGTTGCCTTTGGACACAGTATATTAATCAATACGGAGTATATAATGATAATACATAGTTGTGACCAATTTTAATATTAACATAATAAAATAAAAAATGCAGGTAGTTACCACTGATCAGGGACCCCCCATACAACTGAATACGTATATTATTATTGCCAATAAAATTAAAAAAAAAAAAAAAAAAGAATTATTTCTATAAAATACTTAAGCGGTAAATCGGTTTTATTTTTAATTTTCATGAATATCAGTAGGGCTTGAAAGTTAGTAAAGGCTTGATAAATTTTAGAATATTTTAAGTAAGATACAAATTCATCATTTCACATTTATGTGATCTCGTACATATATATTTTTTCCGTTTTTATATGTTTATGATCTTTAGAACTATTTTGCTGATGTATGATTTCAATACTGTTTTTGGCATATTTTCATGTTAGAACGAAAAAATGCTAAATTTATTTAAATTTTTACTTTTCACTACACTAATGTCTAAAATAAAAAGTTGGAATTAGGACAGTGTCGCTTGGAATTAGTTGATTTTGACTGCTACTAATAATAGTTTGAGGAATTGGAATTTTCTTTCTATTAATAAATAAAAAATTTATTTCAAAAATACAACTTTGTATAGATTAATGGTTTTTAACAAAATCTAAAAACAAATTAATTGTTGAAAATATTTATACGAGTTTTTTATTTCTTATAATTTAATTTTGTATATTTTCCTATTTTTAGTCCAGAATTTAATACTTTCAAGAAAATATTTAAGCACTAAATATGGAATTATTAAGTCCTGTAACTTATTTTTAACATTTAACATTAATCATTTTTTCTATATTTGTTATAAATTAGAGTTGGAGATATTTTTACATACTTATCATTTTCAACTAATATATATATATTTATAAATATACTTTTCATTTAATAAAAATTACATCTATTTATTTCAATATTTTTAATATTAAATACGTTTTTAAAATCTAAAAACACAATTATTGACCTTAGGTGTGATGACAATAGTTGAAGCAAAATATTTATAAATTTATAAATATTCAAAAAATGATTTATATATAATGAGAATCAATTTTTGGAAATTTGTATATGTGTTCATTCATTATTAGTTTTTATCACATTATTAAAAAAAAAATATGTATCCAATTTTAAACATGCTACTTAGTATTTAACAATACATTATAAACTGTTATTAATAATTTTTTTAGGTGTACTGTTGTATTCCACAATCCAATTTTGGGTTCAGAAACACATTTGTCAAATATTTGTCGAAAATCTATTACATGTTTGAATTTTTCATCTGATGGGCGATATCTAAGTACAGGAGAATGTGGCCATCAATCAAATGTAAGGGTTTGGGATATGACAGACTTTACCCAAATAGCTGAATTCCCTGGTCATAAGTATGGGATAAATTGTGTGGTAAGTTTAACAGTTTATATCATTAAATCATTATATATATATATATAATCTATAGTGGCAGCATGAACGGAGTTAATTTAACATGGCAGCGTCACGAAAAAAAAAAAT
The DNA here is from genome assembly GCA_034509805.1 of Sipha maydis. Classification (NCBI taxonomy): domain Eukaryota; kingdom Metazoa; phylum Arthropoda; class Insecta; order Hemiptera; family Aphididae; genus Sipha; species Sipha maydis. Next base: position 110,612 of record JASXSY010002557.1, on the reverse strand, counting down.
GGTGGGTGCTTATTTTGGATGATTTTTCGGGGGATGTCCAACATTTAATAAACCTCACATACAACATTATTTAGTATTATTTACTGATGTAAAAAACATTGAACTTACTTTTTAACAATTTATTATATTAGGAATTGACAAAAAGTTTTACAATGGAGCTTCGATTATCCGCACTAATTGGTACCGAAGGGGGTGCAAATAATCGATCTCTGCGGATAATAAAACAACCATTGAACATTTTAAAATAAAGTTAAATACGAATTTACTAGTTATAATATTAAATATAATATTCATACATACCTAATATAAAAAATATAATACAAAAATAAAAATAATCTCACATTTCATATTATAACATTATAGTACACAATAAAAGGAGCATAACGAATGATAAAACTAAATTAAATTAAACTAAAAATAAATTTGTACACAACAATTTTGTAGTGCGGATAATTGATATGCAGATAATCGACGCTCCACTGTAAATTTGAAACTCATGTTAATGGTATAATAGAAAAGTTTTAGATTATGATGTAACACTATTGTCCAATATATTAGGACTTTTTTTGATGTCGGGGGGGGGAGGTGTTCAGACACCCTCAAAATACGCCACTGGGTAGGTGGGTGGCTATTGACATTTGTAATTGAGTAGAAGTTAGGAATTTGTTTTAACATAATTAATTGAATATAAATTAAATTCACAATAATCAAAAGTGCCAATAAATAAGGTGTTGAGAATTGTTGACTGCGTCATTGAAATAATAAGTTCACACTGTTACTGTATATCAATATTTATTGTACAATTTTATTATTTTATCAGTATAATTATGTATTATATGTTTTTGCCTTAGGCCTTTTCTCCCAATCAAAAATATTTAGTTTCTGTAGGATCACAACATGACATGATAGTAAATGTTTGGGAATGGAAATCAAATTTAAAATATGCATCTAATAAAGTTTCTGCTAAAATCAAAGCTATTGCATTCTCCGATAATGGTAATTTCATAACAATTGGCAATAGACATGTAAAATTTTGGTATTTACAATCTTCCAGATCAGTTACAGTAAGTTGTAATTGTTTTAACTGTTTATTTGGTTATAAATTGTAATCATGTTTTAATTTTTAATTTCTTTAGTATAAAGAACCAGTTCCATTAATGGGTCGGTCAGCTATTTTAGGAGAGCAAAGAAATAACGATTTTATTGATGTTTGTTGCGGACATGGAGAGCTTAAAGATTACACTTATGCAATAACTAAATCTGGATTATTGTGTGAATTTAATAATCGTAGACTGTTAGATAGATGGGTGGAATTAAAAGTAATTAATAATCAATTTTTTTAATTGGATCTTATTAAATTTACATTTTAACTATAATTTTTTGTTCAATTTATTAGACGACTAGTGCCAATTGTATGGCTATTGGTAAACATTTAATTTTTGTGGGATGTGCTGAAGGTATTGTAAGATGTTTCAACCCAGGAACTCTTCAATTTGTTACTACATTACCTAGAACTCATTATTTAGGAGTTGATGTTGCTCAAGGACATGACATAAGGTATTTATTAAATTAACTATTTCCAATATCTATTATGTACTAATTAAATTAACTATTTCCAATATCTATTATGTACTAATTAAATTAATATATGTTTAGTCATATGGCAAATATTCCTACAAATGCTAAATATCCTGATGCAATAGCTCTTGCTTATGATGAAACTAGTATGAAACTCACGTGTGTTTATAATGATCACAGTTTATATGTTTGGGATGTCAGAGATATTAAAAGGGTTTGTTAATTGAATTTTATTTTATATATTTGTTTCCATCTAAAGATTTATTATATTTAGATTTATTTATTTAACTAGGTGGGAAAGTCCAATTCATTTCTGTTCCATTCTGCGTGTATCTGGGGTGTTGAAATGTATCCTGCATTAGAACAAGATTTACAAATACCTAAGAATTCATTTATAACATGCTCAAGTGATGATACTATTAGAGTATGGAATCTTGACAGAATAGAATACGATAAAAAATCTTTATATCAAAAGAATATTTACAGCAATGTAAGTTGAAATGTAATATTTTCATTCTTGTAACATGATTTATTTTATTAATGTTTGGGTTTTTAGGAACTTCTTAAAATAATTTACATAGATCAAGAACTAAATTTTATCAAAAATACAGAGTTAAATTTAGTTGACAAAAGTGATTCATCATCATATGATGGCCGGAATGGTGTTCGAGCTATACGAATTAGTCCAGATGGTGTACATCTTGCATCTGGTGATCGTTCTGGTAACATTAGGTAAAAACATAACCTTTTTTTTTTTTTTTACTTTAATATGTATAATAAAATCATAAACATAATTTTGTAAATTGAATAGGGTTCATGATTTAAAGACTTTGCGGCAAGTTTGTTTAATTGAAGCTCATGATGCTGAAGTTTTGTATTTAGATTACACTAAGTTCAATGATAAAATCAAGCTATTTGCTTCAGCATCAAGAGATAGACTTATACATGTGTTTAATGTTAATAAAGTAAGTTCTTTTAAATTATAGTGTCAATTTTCTCTTTAGGATTCTATAAACTGTTATTTTGATTGTTATTCATGTGAAAATCAAATTTAAATTATTAAACTGTTTTCAATATTTATTAAAAAAATTGTATATCATTAATTGTAATTTTTTTATCAAAATAGTGTCTAATAAAGAAAATTTTCAGGGTTATGATTTTACACAAACATTGGATGATCATTCTTCATCTATAACTGCTGTTCGTTTTATAAGCTCTCAGAATAAACTTCAAATGGTTTCTTGCGGAGCAGACAAATCAATTATATTTCGAAATTATAATGAGGTTAATACTAAATATATATGATTTAATATTGTTAAGAAAACTTATTTAACCAATATTAATGATTTTTATTTAAGTTGGCTGATAAAAATCAAGGGGGTTTTATGCATGATCATTATGTTTCTGGAAGAACAACATTTTATGATATGGAAGTAGACCCTAAACAGAAACATATAATGACTGCATGTCAAGATCGTAATATTAGAGTATATAATACAATATCAGGAAAACATACAAAGACATTTAAAGGATCTGTTGGAGATGAAGGCTCTCTTATAAAAGTAAATATTAAAAAAAAAAATCATGATTTATTAAAATCATTTAATACTTAAATGTTTTTCTTTAACAGGTAGTAATAGATAGAAGTGGGTCTTTCATCGCTACTAGTTGTACAGATAAAACTTTATGTGTTTATGATTATGTTTCTGGGGAATGTATAGCTACTATGTATGGTCATTCTGAATTGGTTACTGGGTTAAGGTTTACTAATGATAGTAGACATTTAGTATCAGCAAGTGGAGATGGTTGTATATTTGTTTGGCGTATGCCATCAGACATGGTTAAACATGCTTATTCTAGTAAACAACAAAAAACCAGAATTGAAAGGTATTCATAAGTTATAATATTAATAGTTATTGTTAAAGAGGAATTAAAAATGAAAAAAATTAGATTTTGAGTATAAAATAATTTGAAAAGAAAAAATTAACAAAAACAATATTTAAATGATTTTTTTTATAAATTAATATTATAATAGCTAACAAATTTTATCTGAATATTAACATCTATTACAAATAAAATTATTTTTTCAGGCCTGTTTCCTTTGGAAATATTGAAAATGATGGTGTATCATATGTAGATAAAATAGTTGAAGAAAATGAAATAAATACATTTAGTATTCCTGCGTAAGTGATATATTTTTCACTCTAGCTTATTAAGTTGAGTATATAATTCCGTTTGTATTATAGAGATGGCCAGTTACCATTATGGGCTAAAAACCAAATATCAGATGATATTTCTACTAATACATTATTAAGTACATCTCATAATCAAATAAATGCTCCTAAAGGACAATGGGCTCAAAGGGCAACTAGTTCATCTGAACCTAGTAGTATATTACAGTTACCTATCAATAAAGATGATTCTGATTGTTTTAAAGATGACAGTTCTGTAGATAGTGGTACTGAAACTAGTAGATCAATTTATCCTGAAAGTAATAAAGAATCCTTAATAGTACCGAAAAAGGTAAATTTTTATTTTTATTGTTTTATTATGTAATACCAGGAAAAAAATTTTATTTACACATTTCAATTATTCTCAAGAACATTTTTTTTTTTTTTTTTATTGCAGACATTGCGCATACCACCTGTATTTGTATCTCATGATTTTGAAGAAAATTCAGTTGCTCATGTAAGTACAACTCATTGTTTTTCTTTTTTAGAATTAAATCATATTAACTAATAACAAATAACTTTTAGTCGACATCTGAAAAAATCAATTCTCAAAATATGTCAGATATACAACGTATTCGTAATTTAACCGATGATAGTTCATTAGGCAGCTTTAAAAATGAGGTAATTATTATTTTTATCAATTATTCAACATAAATTGATTTTTTTTTTTTTTAATTCAGGAATTAGAAAGTAATGATCATGATGGTGATGTAGAAGATTCTGAAAGTGAATGGATTGGTAATGAAAAAATTAAAAACGTTGTTCTATATTATCCATCTAATACTGATGATCTGATCAAGTAAATATTTTAATTAATTATTATATAGTTATATAATTGTAAAAATGATAATTTGTTGTTATATTTAGTGATTACACCATTACAAAGTTAGATTCAGATGCTCTGCGAATGTCTCAAAGGAAAACTAAAGCTGTTAAACAAAAAGATCGTCTAACATCAGGGCTTGCTGATTTATCCAGTCATTCTATGTCTGGTAGTCAATGTAGTGATGACGATGATGATGAAAACTCAAATCCTAGTGTTGACCATTCAGATAAAAATTCAACTCAGTTATCAACTAGGTAAGGAAGTTTATTTATTTTAAGTATCAAAATGTTTACAATACAATATTTGTTATTGGTTTTAGTAATGAAAGATTAGATTTGATCGATAAACGTGAACAGTTTTTAAAGAATACATTTGAATCACTCGGAGGAAGTGAAACAGATTTCCAGGACAATAAACACAATTTTACAAGTAAGTTGAATTTGCACAAGCTTATTGCTAACATTTTTGTATATTTGTTTTCAATTGATATTTATAGCTAAAAGAAGTATATCCTCCAAATATAAAGGAATTAATAATGGTTCTAATTTACAACAAAATAATAAAACAATTGAAACTCAAAGTAAAAGAGAAGAACTTCAGCAAAGAATCGAAGAAACTAGAAGAACATTACAAAATGTTTGTTATTTTAATTAATATTCATTTAAATAAACTATAAATGTATTATACTTTATTATTAATTACAGTTGGGAACTAGTTCAAATTTAAAATCTAGTCAAAGTACATGTGATTTAAGTAGAGGCTATGGAAAATCTTCTAAATTACCAGTTCGAAATCAGTTATTAAGTATGACCAATAATTATATTCTTGATTGTTTTTAAAATTAAATGCTTGTATTAAATTGCATTTTTGTAGTTAATAAACAACCAAATGGAAGTGGAACAATACGTAGGGTATGTTCTTTAGTAGATTTGTCTTCAACTACTCCGATAAAAGATGGTGAACCATATGGATCATTTAATAGTGGTGGTGAGTACAGTGGATGATTCTAAAGTTGATACACTATTATTAATAATAAATAATAATTTCGTATGTTTAGGTTTGGATAATTCAAAATCAATGTCCAAAAGTTCATCAAAAAAAATTCCCATTAGCAATATGCACAGAAGTAGTTCAGTTAATGTATTGAATCAAGTAAGTAAATAAAACTATTTATATTCTATCATAAATTTAAAAATACTATATGTTTTATTATTAGAGTGATTCTGAGAGTGATGCCAGCCAATCTACAAATGGAGGAATTAAAAATACAACATCTGTTAGAGTCATGAGACCAACCATATCTTCCCAAAATAAAATAATCATAAATAAATCAAATCTTTTACGTCGGAGAAGCACAAATTCTTCACAATCTACAAGTAAACTATTTTTAATATAATATCTATACATTACTAATATATTGTAAATTTATTTTCAGCTGCTCTTAATATTGTTGGACATAATGAAGATTCTAGTTCAGAAGAATTTTTCTCATCGTTACATTATAAAACTAATCAAACATTACAATCCAAAATAAATCCAGTAGATAAATCGAGGTATTAAATATTCAAGATATTGTTATACTTAAAAAATAAATATTCAATCATTATATTTTAACTTGCTTATAGGCGAAATACATCTTCATTGACACGAAGTGTTAGTGAAATGAATTTAAAAAGTCCATCAAGTAAACCATTTGAAAAATCAAGAAATCGTAGTAATGATTTGACTGTTAAATCAAAAAATTGTGGAACAATAGGTCAACAAAAAAATTTAAAAAGTAAATTGTGAAACACTATATATTTTCATAAAATTAAACTTAATTATTTTATAGATTATTTATCTTTGATGGCCGATCAACTATTCACAACTACTGATAAAATATTGGAACATACAAACTGTGTTAATGTTAGTGATAGACATATCACCAAAGGGGATTTAAATGATGTAATGAACAAATTAGAACAAATTGTTGACAATGGAGGTATTTTTACTCATCAAAATTCAAGAGTTGCACTTAACAGCACTCAACAATATTTAGATATTCTTATTGATCTGATAAAAAAACGTTTATCAATTGAACATGTTTAAATCAATATCGTCAACATTTGTCTTATTTTTTTTTTGTTCATTAAACCAGTGTTTTAAAGATTAGTAATAAGTATACTTAAAATCAATATAATTATTAACACACTTTCTTTGTATAATGCTTAAGAAGAAAATGTTTTGTACTGTAATTATTATGTTAAGGTGTGTTTCATAAATGTTTACAAAATTTGTTTTGAATTTATTGAAGATGAAACCACTCTTAAGCAATTTTATTATTATTATTATTACTTTTTTCATTCGTCTATTAGAAAATAAGACTATTAACATTCTATTTAATCATTTTTTAACCAACTAAAAATTAGATTGGTTTAATAAAATTATTTTTATTTTTCTTCTCAGAAATATTGGAATATTTTACCAAAGAAAAACATAGAAAAGATTTTTCCCTATTTTATTATTGTTTGACTAGTTTTATTAGTTCAGTTCCTGATTGTTTCTTTATATTTTCTTGGATAACAGGGTTATATATTCTTTCAATTGTTCAAATCCAAGTCAATTTAAATGTTTACGACTGGATGATAGCTATATTGTTCCAATTTGCTATGATCAAATTGTGTATTCGTATATTATTATATCATAAAATGAAATCTAACTTATTGGGACTAATAGACTAATTTATATGTATAAATATATCAGGTGTCTTGAAGATTTATTAATTTAAAATAGCAGAGTAATGACATTTGCATTACCTGCACAATTTTTGTGGACCCTTTTGTGTGTAATGAATTATAATACCATAATAATAGTTTTTATAGTGGAAATAATTATATTGTTGTTAAATAATTTAAAGTATATGTTAAAATAATTTTTATTAAAACTATGTTCTTATAGTCTTGTTACCCTTTTTCTCCATATTATTGTTATTTAGATTATTAGTTTAATTGTTTTATACTTCATTTCAATTCTAATCCAAACTGATATAATGTGTTACAATGTGCCTTAATTATAATATACTACTAGTCATGTTAAGTAATAAGATTTAGTTTTGATAGTTAATGAAATACTAGCAAGTACTTAATCTTTCATAATGTATTATTAAATGATAAATACATGGTTAAACATTCCATAATTTCTATTAAAATAATTTGTATAGTGTATTTTATCGAATCCGTCCAAGTACCTATTGTATAAATAATATTTGTCGCTCAGTATTTTTTTGCATCTTGACTGAACTTATTATATTCAACGATAATTTATTTATTTATTAGCGTGTATATCCATGAAATATATAAATATATTTGTATGTATATTTTGGTTATATATAATTGTATTAATCTTTTATTTAATTTTATTATTGTATTTATTTAATGTTTTTTTTTTTTAGAATTTTTCGATTTTATACTAGTATTCTTTTAATAATTACATTTGATGATTTTTGCATTACAAATTTGATATATTATTTTACATAAAGTTTTCATAATTGCAGTTCAAATTATATATTTATTATATTTATTATTAAAATAATGATCAATATTCTCTTACTGTTCATAGATATTAAATATTATTTTCAACAGAATTAAATTTCTTTATGTAATTACAAATATTATCGGTTTGTGATAATATGAATAATGTAAAAAATAAATATATTTGTAGTTTTTTAACAAATGGTTACTAAAAAAATTAAAAAGACTATTATTAAATACATTGTGTTTTTTTTCTTGCATGTTATATTGTTATATGTAATAATAATTGTGTTAAAATGTTAATTCCAATGAGAAGTAATATTACTTTTCTGTATTTGTATAATATTATTCCATACTTACCTATATGTTATATATATTATATATATATACTATATAATAGGTACTCATTACACCTAGTCAATAGATTAACTGACATTTACTAAAAAATAATTGTATCACCTGTTAGTCACTTGATTTATTTTATTTATTGTTTAAAATTATTAGCCAGTACTCAAATACTTATAGATTCTTGTAATATTTCTACTGACATATTTACTATTAACTATTGTATTGATACTACATAATTGCATTAAAAAAATAAATCATTTTGTATGAAAGTATTTCATAACTTTTTAATCCAATGTTGAATTTTTTGTTTTATATGTATAATTCTGTTTATTACTTAACATATGCGTATTACACGATTGATGATAGTTGAAAATTTTGTAAAATAGAACTCAAAAAATGAATACAATCACTACAAATACTCTAAGATGTTGGAATTGGTTTTTAGTGGTTAATTGAAGTGAGAGTAAAAACTGTTGATTTTTCAATTACCTATATTTTACTCTAATTGCAATCTGTTGAGAATTATAAAACGGAATTCTTTCAGCCCTTGACCATTGATTTCTTATTTTATCAATAGATTGTTTAGTTCTTAATGCTTAGATTTCATAAAATGGTCTTAACGCAACATGCGTAACATGCAACATGTAACATGTTACTGTAACAGTTTTCTGTGTTCGTTTGCATTGTTACATCATTAGTTTACAACATGTTACAAGTCATAATTTAGTGGTTTTTCATATAAAATAAATATGTATCCATGTTTAACCACTCGAACATTGAATATTTGAAATGAAATATTTTAATATAAAATTTATACTTCCTAAATACAAGCAGCTCGTTGCAGTGTCAATCGTCAACTACCAGTTAGAGTAATAAAAATTATTAAAAATAGGTTAGTTATTAGTAATACGTTCGCAAACCTGTCCATACTGGCCGCAACATGTTCCTGTAACATCCTTTGATGATTCACCAAATTACCGACTGTCAGCCGATCACCGATTTATTACAAGTTCGCTGGATTGTTATAAGAATATGTTGCAAAAACGTGTTGCAAGTTGCGTGTTGCAGTTGCATGTTACACAAGTGTGGAGACGCCTTTAAGAATCAATCGATTTTCAAAAACATTTATGTATTCTATACATTTTCTACAAATTTGATAGTGTGGTTCCAAATGTACCAAACGTAGTGCCTCTATAGGAGTTCGAAAGACCAAGATAAGTTTTTCAAAATTGTTTTACAATTGCGTTGTAAAAGAAAATTAAAAATATCAAGTTCATGTTCAATATGAAAAGGACAATTTAAAAAAGAAAATGACTTCATAACGCTTAAGAATCGAGTAATAAATTAAAACCAAAATTAGTGAATCATTATAACTCTTATATAAAACTTAAGAATTAATAATTTAAAATCTGTTTCATAGATCAATGTTCACGTTTTATCATCGTACTTCAGCCCGGTGGACCAGTACCCGGCTTGGGCAGGTACCATTGGTGTAATGGAGTGTATACGGCCTATTAGAAATTTCTCCATTTTTTGGTTAATGCGTATACTTATTAAATAATTTGTAATGCTCCTTTATATGCCATAGACTTTAAAACTATAAACAGTGTTAACAAATGTTAACCTATTTTTATACAAAAATTGAAAATATGAAACGTATTTGCTTGTTATCACGTTCATAAGGAACGGTTATTAACTTTACCTTTTACACATATCTATTTTTAATTTTATGACACGGAAATATAGTTTAAAAATCCGTCACACCTAGGGTTGCCAACTCTTATTTACAGATAAGCGGGAAACCAGCTATTTATATGAGGGACTTGACAAAAAAAAAAGCGGGACATGCTTACAAACAGTGGCGCCGAAGTCCATGTTAAGGTCGGGCCATGGCCCGACCTCTTTTTTGAAAAATATGGCTGGTAGTTCAAAATGTGGCTAGTACCTTTAAATGTGGGTAGTACCTTAAAATGTGGCTAGTAGGCCACATTATACTCACATCATAATTGTGTTATAAGTAAATGTATAGTGTTATGAAAATATTTAAGATATTAAGGCCGCGAAGTTTTGAAATTGCCCGACCACATTTTACACACTTCGGCGCCACTGCTTACAAATGTACAGAAACAAGAGAAAAACGATTTTATATCAATATTGATTTTGTTGTCATCATTTCGATAAGTGCTCTTTATAAATATTCTGTGAAAATACTAAATTAAATCTATAAATACTAAACATTTTTGATAAAACCGGTGCGTGCAATCGACTCGGTCGGAATTTCAGATGGAAAATAGTTTTAAATGCGCACAATAAGAATGTAAGGCTTGTACAAAATAAGATTTAAACAGGTTTACCAAAAGCGGGACAATTAGCATCCCGCGGATATACATCGAGGGATGCATTATTTGAGACCTGGAAACGGGACGTCCCGCCTCACGCGGGACGGTTGGCAACCCTAGTCATACCGCTGTAAGACTTAACATATCCTTAAATTACATTTTATTCGTATAAAATTCGAATCTTTATTTTGTTAGATAATCATATTGTTATCATGTTTGATCATATTGTTCATAAACAAAAAAAAAAAAAGAATTTTAAGAATTAATCCCAGCCATCTTTTATATTTACAATTGGCGTATGCTGATGAATTTTTTTTAAGGCTACACTATAGTTGGTAGGTACTAAAATACATTTGTTGTGCATATATATTTACACATAGATACAGGGCAGTAATAAGAAAGCGAGTGATGCTTACGCCTCGGGTGCAAAAATTAAAAATTTGCTTTTTATGTTAAAAATTGCAACGATCATTGTAGTATATTTTATTTACAAAACCTTCCACGTTCTTTGTATTAATTGAAGCAATTATCGAAAATATTATCTAATTACTATAATATTTTTAGATTAAAAATATGTACATAAGGCCGCATTTGAAATTTCACACCGGGCGTAATTGCTACGGTAATGTATATATACAGTAGACGCCGCTTATAAGACATATCCAAATATGTTAAAAAAAAATTGTTATAAGACTCAAATTTCGTAAAATAAATGGTAGAAAATACATTTTTTCCGTTATAATTTAGTAATAAATCGGTATTGAAAAATTATATAATATTCGTGTTGGTTATTTCTCGTTTCTGTTGATACCTTATAACCAGGGCTCGGAAGTTCTAGCAAATGCATATTTTTCTTGGTTCGTCCTAGAACATCCAAAGTAAGATACAAGTATGTTTCACACTTCTCTGATGTCATTCACGAAATTTTATTTTGCTATTTTTTGCATATTTACGGTTTTTACCGCTATTTTGCTAATTTAAGGTTTTTAGTGCTATTTTTGGGAATATTTTCACATAAATACATACTAAGGGAGCTATTTTGCTAATTTGGAGTCTTAAATGCTGTTTATGGGCGTATTTTTAGATAATAAAGGAAGTAAACATATATTGTTGAAAAACTAAATTAGGTACCTACCAAACAGCCGTCTACGAATATTTTAACGAAAATAAATTGTTTTATTTTAAGATGTACTCATCCGAAATAAACGGTCTTAGACCGCTGTTATCGTCGATTAAATCGGACAATTCCATTCCTTTCCAATAAATTGTTTATTTTTAAAATCGTGTTACATTGTACCATTGATTATAGAATAGATCTATTCTATAATCAATGATTGTACTATCACACTATCATCGGATTTGTTGTATTATCGTGCTGTCGTTTTAACTATGTTCTAATGGTGAACACGGTAATTTTAATTAAATGTTCCGTCATCATTTAGATACATCACATGTTCGATTGATCGTGAACTGTTGTACATACTCTCAAATAGTACCTATAGTTCTTACATATCTACCACCATATTCTATGAAGTACATTAAAAATCTATAAATTTTTTGTATCTTAAATTTTTTGTTTAAAAAAATTTGTTGAAAATTTTATTTTGCATATTTTCCAATTTTTAGTGCTATTTATAGTGTTTATATTAAAATTTTTATGTGTATATTTAAGCGCTAAAAATTAATTTTTTTAGTGCTATAACTTCCGAGCCCTGCTTATAACGTATAACAAATTTCATCGCAGATAAAATCTTACATTTATCACGACAATTATCGTTATTATAGTGAGAAATAAATACACTCCTGGCGATTATCTGGCGACTGCACAGTTATCGTAATTACGAGTACATAAATACACATACGCACGTATGTACATTTACATACGCAGTTAACAGACGTGTTAAGGAAAGCTGTCCATCACTGTGGTACTGATTTCAGTGTACAATATGAGTACGAGCAGTATATTTCCGGAATATTGGAACAAAATAAAAAAAAAAAAACTAAAATTACGATTTTTTTCAAAAATAATAAATATGTACATACATGCACACATAAAATGTACTAATTATACCTGTAAAAGCAAAAAATTTATGCAATAAAATAAAATTAATAAGTAATTAACATTTTTTTCCAATTCGCTTATAGGTAAGATTCATTCGGTTATAAGACTCACTTTATGCTGGTCCCAAAGTGAGTCTTATAAGCGGCGTCTACTGTATATATATTCAGTGGCGAAACTAGGGAAGGAAGACGGGAATTCATCCCCGGGCATATAATTTTAGAGGATGTAATTTTTGAGGTGTATAATCTATTGTTAACAACTAGTTTAATATTTTTATCTTCACTACTGATAAAGCTTAATACGTATAATTGTATTCTAATTATTAGAAAAAAAATTGTAGGAAAGGGTATTCGGTTCATGATCTATGATGGAGCGTAATTTTAAAATTTTTCCCGGGCGTAAAAATTCCTAGTTTCTCCTCTGTATGAGACATGGTTTTTTTTTGGGGAGAGTAATAAGGAGCAAGTCAATTTTTTGAACGAGCAAGCTCAATAATTTTACTTCTGTCCGTAATAAAAAATAAAAATGAAGTAATACTAATTAGTAATATTTTATGTATCAGTGAATACTGTATAATTGCTTTTCTCCATACAACATACTCGTACATTTATTATTTATTGATTAATAGCAATATTTAAAAATAATTAATAAGTACAATTCAAAGTACGTTTAAAATATAAAAAATATTTTTAACATTTTAAAGTTAATTTTTGCATAATATCACACAAACGTAATACCATTGATATTGATTAAAAATATTATTTATACTATTTAAAATCAATGTTAATACTTAATAGAAAAATTAAAATATGAAAATATTTTTAAGTACGCATTATTTTTCTATTACCATGAGCAGTAGAAAAATGTCTACAATGTTTTTCAAATCTAGGTTTTTGGAAATGAGGAACTGATATTTGTTTAGTGTTACTGATGTCTTTGGTGCATCCGCCATGTTAAAACTGAAAAGTACTTAGATTTTGTACCTTATTTGCAATTAATTCAACTCAATAATACTACATATTTCATTTTGTATACTGTGATGTGTATATTTTGCATTTTTAGGCAACTCGTCAATTTTTTCTTTTTAATTATTTTTGTATTTTCATACAGAGATTCAAAAATTCTAAAAAGTTACCTTTAATTATGTTTTCACCACTTTCATTATCTCCACATTGATCAATGTTTTGATGGGCCATAATAAATAATATTTCTGCAACTGTTGAATTTAATAATCGTTTTCATTTATAATTATCTCATTTTTTTTTATTAATAAGAGCTAAAATAGATTTATCAGTGTTTTCAGTAATTTTAAATTTTTCTCGTTTAGCCATACATAGTTGATGTGAAGTTGATTTATCATGTTGCTTTATACCACTATTTTTCAACATGGCTTTTTTTACAATTTTTAAATACTGAATCGGAAAACAGTGATTCAGACGGATCAGTTGAAAGAAATCGACAAGGCAAGCAGCGTTATGTGGGAAATCCGACCAACTAATAGATGATCGTCGCTATTTTTAAACTTTTTGAATCGTGCCAAATTTACCGAATACGACGAGATAAAAATTAAGAGTCATTCTATTCGATCAAATTATATGTCCATCATAAATAAATACACTCCTACATTTTGAAGCACAGTGTTTATCGAATAATGATTAAAATATATGTGAAATCAGACCATATCAGACCGTGAACTTATCCTGGGGGCAGTAGCCCCCCCCCCTTGACGTCGTCTTTGCTCTGTATATACTCGTATATGTATTGTTCATCGAGCAAGTTCACCGTGCCACTAGCAGTGCGTGTTACAAGCAGTATTGTAACCGGAACAATCGAAATAACTTGATTGAACAAAACTTAAAAATATTTTCAACAGTGAATTGGTATCGAGTTTGTATGCGCGTAGGCAATTATGTTATCTCGAACGTGGAACATTTGCCCAATTAGGATTTATTATTAATTTTTATATTTTTTTTATTAACGGACTATGATGTAATTTAATTGTTTTAAAATGCCTGCGATGGGGTTATCGCGGAATTTTTCTCGAGAAAGGCATATGATATGTTATAATATTATAATACGTATGCGTAACGTCTAAAGTTTATAAACAGACGTGTATTTTACATATTGGACTGGTCTGCTGCTGTCGATACTGCCGCGGCCGGTACGGAGTTAATCTGAAATACCAAAATAATTAACGCGTGCACGAGCGATAACGGCCGTTTATGACGAAGGAATGTTTAAACGAAACGAGATGATAAACTTCCGTGCACATCATCATCATCGTAATGATATTGTGAATTATTAGGGCGATATGATATTTTATGAGTTTATAAATGTCACGGAGTCTATGTTGTAATATATACGTGACGGTGATGAGTCGGAACAGCGACGAAATTTAATTGTCCAAACTGATAACTGATAACATCGCAAACATAATGCAGCCAATCGAGCGAGACACGTAAATGTATTGTAAGAAAATATGTTAATGATCAAGTAGCTGTACATAATGTTCTCAGACGATATTAAAATACCCGAAAATAGTGTTTTGAATTTGAAAATTTTAGAAAACCCACAATTATTTTTATTTATATTTTATTTCACAAAGAATACTTGGTTTCACTGAAAAAGCTTACGAGAGGCTCAGGGTTGTTACAATCATTTTTACAATTTCGAAAGAAGTGTGTACAATTATCGAATTCCGATTGTAACATTCAACTATTGACATGTGTCATATGAGTACATATTATTCAATAGATAATTACAAACTACTAGAACATATAAAACTAGAATGTACAGAAAATATACAACGTACAACAAATACGTATGTGTGTGTGTGTGTGTGTGTGTGTGTTTATATATATATATATAAACACACACACACGCACACACATTAATATATAATATTTATTAATTTGAAACATTGTGTGTAGTAGGTATACAATAATAAGTTAAATACCAATCAAAAATTCATGAATCAACTATGGATAAAACATGACCATTCCGGTAAAATATTGATTTATTTTATAGTAAACTTAACCAGTCCTTTGTTCTATTAATTATTCATTAACTTGTGTATAATGATTAAAAAATGATTTTGAACTTCGTTCAACGAAATATATATATATATATATATATATATATATATTTCGTTCAACGAAATATATATATATGTGTGTGTGTGTGTGTGTGTGTGTGTGTTATATCTATTTCGATAATCGTAAAATGAATCTATTTAATCAAATTTAAACGTTAGCTATGATAAAAAGAGAGAAAGAACTGTATGAAATATCAATCGAATAATAAAATATCGATTTAAAAAGTTTTTGAAATATATTATGGGCGCAGATCAACACTATAGCTGAAAATGAGTTTACAGGAAAGTACGATAGTTATACACATCGTTGTATGATTAGTGTATTTATTCGCTTATATCGTTTTTCTCAGGTCTAAAACGCGACAGAAAACTAAATAAATTCTTATGTACTTATAGTTACATAAGTATTTTGTTAAGGAAGAAAAAATACATTTTTAACGTCTCATCTCAAGTTATGAGGAAAGTTTTATGTCGTTTCCATTGGTCTGTGCGTACAAACACGTATTTTATCTTACATAGCTTTTTAATGTTACATAACTTGACCGTCACCGCTTAACACTTTATTATAATATATGCGTTGGTATCTACGTCATTTGTGTTCAATAATACGACCGTGAACGAATAGGTAAATTATACGTACACATTTATATAATATACTGCAGAAGCAGTACTCTACTTGTATGTATATGTGTATAAAGTGCACAACTGTATTATAATATTGTGTATATATATGCGAGTCGATCGAGGAAAACGTTAATCGTATAAATTTAAATAACGTTAAAAACAATTGGACACGATGAATAAATCGTACACACGTTACTTACATTCTATGCACTATATTATTAAAATTAATTTATGATAATTTTACCTATCTAAGTACATTATATAGTACCTACGTTACATACTTATATGCACGTCAGTGTCGTATCGAGGATCGCGAAATGCGGCCCGAGAAACGCTCGATGAATTATACGAATTATACGAATTATACGAATTATACGAATTATACGAATTATACGAATTATACGAATTATACGTGTTGTTATACGTCTGTAAACTGTCGGGAAAATCACTTCGCTTTCGCCATATGAATTATATGTGCAATCGATAATGGACTGGGTTACCCCTAATGAACCAATCACATGACATCGCAGTAGACCATTGAAAAAAATAACAATTGTCGTCTGTATACCTGTAGGCAGTGGCGTACATTTGGATGAGGGGGGGGGGGTCAGGTTCAAACCCCTTCTCTGGGTCAAAAAAAAAGAAGAAAATTGTGATATTTTTGATGACGTGTAATATATTCGTAGTCTTATTATTACACTTTGAACTTATAACTTTTGTTATTTTACCTATTAATATTTATATCTGTTTGCAAGGAAAATGGGTAGTTTTAAAAGGAAGGTTTTTGTGTTGGTTATTTTTGTTGAGTAGCATTAAAAATAAAATAAATACATTTTTTGAAACTTGAAGAGTATTTTTTACATATTTCCTATTTATGAAGAGAATAAAAAATATTATACACGCTGTAATTCGTATTTTTAGTATCAAATGGTTAAAGAACACATATAATTTTTGTCGCTTGCATTCGATACTTATAATTACAAAGTTTTATTAACATAAATACAATATAACTTCGTGTCCCTTTGGCACGTGGCTCTTTGACCTTTATGGATAAAACTAAAATACGACGTTTGAACGTAATATTTCATGTGCATATATTCATATATTCCCTCCTCCTTCTGTATCTGAAAACGGTTTTCTGTACTTCGAGATCGATTTTATTATTGTTGCGGTATTGCGATCTAATGTCAATAACGTAATATCACTGGAGCAATGATGTCAGACTGCTTTTGTCGTCCAGAGATACTCACAACTTTCTCCATCATTCGTACCTAACATGATATTAAATTCGTGTACACATTTTGAGATGGGAGGACGTTTTTAAAAGGGATGTAAATCACTAGATGAAGGACCGGTAGAAAGCACTAACGGCTATTAGCAAAGGTCGGAAGGTTGGAAACGTAACGGGATTGTCTTGATGGCTGATTGACCTTAAAAAGAAGAATAAGTTGGTGTTTTTCGGTGATTCATTAGCAACAGTTTTTGAGTGATATTTTCAACAAAAATTACCTGTTATAATATAACTACACAACACAAATGTACTGATTGTTTGCCACCCAAGAATTCTCCCCCCTTTACCTAACTCGCCTCGTGCAATAATTATGCCATTGCCAGAAATAAATTTAAAATTGAAATAGTTAATATGGTATGCGATGTTTATCACTTTCGTATAAGGATTTACCACGTTCGATCGTATCGCTCGTTGATTTCTGTTATTATTATTGTTGGCCGCTATACGCATAATTTTTACGGCCGTAATGCATATTGTGTATCGTATCTACCTATCTATTATAGTTTTATAATTACACTGGTAGTGGCCTCGATTTTCAAATCGTACAATATGTTTTATTTTCGAGATTTATTTTGCACGTCATCATAATGACGAACGGTTCGCTGCAAGTGGAAGCGGACGGAAATCGTGTAACCTACACGGATGTAACATCATGCGCCCGGGAACCGTTATAGCGTAGGTATATCGATGGGAAGGAAGAGAAATATGAAATATTCTGCGAAAAATCGTAATCCTATTCGCGGGAGCTAAAACGTCGGGAGTTTCGGTTCTTAAAACGCCGCGCGCAAACACGTGCGAGCAACTCGTATACGAAAACGCAATTACGTGGTCGCCTTTTGCGCGTCACACTCTCCGCGCGTGCGTTCGTAACACTTTTTTTATTTTTATTTTTATTTTTATTACCCATTGTGTTGTACGAGCGTCGACGGTGTGCGGTGAACGGCGAGTCATTTGCATCGCCGCCCAAGGTTGGTCAAATATTTGTCGAGATAATTATTCGAATAAATTTCAACTCAATTATTCGAATAAAAATCGATTTTGTAATAAAACGCGTGTACGGTCGTGCGCCGTGTAGTCCGTTGCACTTCGAATAGCCTCATTGTATACGCGTAACAATAATACACCGATGCAATATGTATTCATTTCAGCGTTTGTGGACGCACATACATTCTTACTAAAACCGTTCTGGTACCGGAGTTTTTCTAATGCACGCAGTGTAATGTTATGTTGCTGGGTCAGGATTTCGACGTTTCGACGACCAAGAACTACTACGATCGGTCACAGGCCGAATATCCGACTGTATAATGCAGTATCACTTTAGCTAGTTCACGCCTGTTATGGTCTTGCATTTAATTACAAATGTTGTATAAATTAACTTGTACATTGATTCTTAACGCGCATATTATCATAATAGTTTTTACGAAGCGGTTCTCGAACTGATGACGCCCCGAAAAATCCTACTTAATAGATTCTATTGTACCCTGCTATTTTATACAACCAGTTTTTTGTTTTCATATTTTACATGAATATCCGTGTGAGAGTTTTTTTAGACGTCGGCAGTTTGTGAGAGTACTATGTAGATTAAACGGAACGCAGTAGGTACGAACAAGGGCGTATTTAAGAGGGGGCCTGGCGCCCGTCCTCCCTCCCCATTCACCGTATTTTATACTTTTTTTTACAATTGAAAGTATTAACTTCTTTAGGTTCTCTCATTTTTCACGTACGAGCATACAGTGTATCATTATATGATATTTATATTTGATACCACTGATTTATAATATTATTGTTATATCCCTCCCAATCGCCTTGTAAATTTCCTTATGTGTGTCTTTAATACTATCCTCACAATGCATTCAAATTAATTATTACTTATAACATCACCCCCCCCCCCCATCCAATTTCAATTTCCTGGGCACACCACTGTATTTATTTGTTTCTTAAGAATGTTTGTATGATTACGTATTTATTGTATTTTTGTGCCCCACCCCCATTATTTATTTCTAAATAAGCTCCTGGATACGAACAAGAATCTTCGTTGTTGGTTTTGGTTGCAAATTATCGACAGTTCTGGGAGGCGAGACGCGTAATCTAACCGCTGTTGTTTGTTTGCATAGTATACAGAATTAAAATTACCGCACGTCAAGATAAACCTAATTATACGAGCAATTAGTATAAATGTTTTAACAGTTATTGATGAGTCTCGAGTACGAAATAATCTAAAGACTAACACGTATACACGATGGATCTATTTAAATCTTTGGTTTACGAGTTCGGATTAGGTAGGTATAATCATACGTCAAGACTTATAACATTGTTGTGTAGGATCACTGTATATGGTACTATTGAGTAGAATCGATTAAAAAAACTGTTCAACACGATGCATTATTAGCGCAATCGAAGGGTGCTATATTTGGTACTTCGCACAAGTCCCAACAACGTTATATACCAGAATCGGTAAAATAAATCTATAGTAAAATATTTAAACGTCCGTCACAAAACAGAAATTAAAAATAATAAATTGTGACGAAATATTTATACAAATATAAAATCTTAATACCACTCACATACTGATTGCTATTTCTCAATAACTACTAAACGTGTGAACTTGCAATTTAGAACAGTGGTTCCTCCAACGCTCTAAATGTGCAATAAAAAAGGATTTAAAAAAATTTTGCGTTCGTGTGGATTAATTAATAATAACAATTTACCGTCATTACGTATTGTGCGAAACGGTGGCTCGCGGGTTTCCAGCTACCTATCACCGGTTTTTTTTTGTCTATCAATTATGTGTTTAATACCGACATGTAGTTAGGAATTTTTCCCTTAAGTATATCAATAAAAAATATTCCGCGCATCGTGCATACACCAACATTATGTATACCGAGTACTCGTTTTAACAATTATCTTTACAGGATGTGGTACGAGAGAAACAGTTTTTCCATCGAGAATACTTTTGATTCTATCTCACTACCAACTTCCAATTCTAACGGCTACATTTACTCGTTAAGGTCTGGTTCGCCATGACCACTAACAAAGCGCAAGAATTTGTAAGTGTCAGGAATGCATTAAGGAATGACTGAAGAACCAAAAATATTGTGTACAAGGAGGAAATAGAAAAAAAAAAAAATGCATAAAAGACTGAACGAGCACGAAAACCATTTTCCGCTCAACAATGTTACCCATATTATTCTAAAAGAATATTGTAATTGTGGAAAAACACACAGACGAAGCTATTCAGCGATTCATCTATATAAATTAAATTCAAATATCATTCACTCAGTGACTTGTTGGTATATCTCAAAAACGAAATAACGTATGAACTTGATATTTGAAATAATGGTTCATCTAATACTCTAGAATTACTGTAAGAATTGATTTTATCGATTTAAAAAAATTTAGTGTTTTAAACGATTGGTGTTACGTTTGAATCGGATTTCACTGTCATTGTTCGACTTGGCGAATTTAAAACTAAAAATAATAAGCACCCTGAGGCTACCCAAACATTGCTAGGCTCTAAATAATGTAAATTAGTAAAAACTATGCTCCGGCCAAGACTGTTTCATGCGAAGCCGGATGATTCAGCTAGTAGTCTATAAACTGTTATGTACAAATATAATATTATTATATTTGTACAAAACAAAAATATTATAAATTAATATTACATATTATGTATAAATCTATATGTAAATATGATATACTATGAAGGTATTTAAAACTGTGTTGGGAATATTAAAATATCCTACTAATATAATGCCAACTACAGGCAATTATTAAAACACTTTAATTATTTTTTTACAATAAATCATTATTATTATTATTATTATAACCCGGTTAAAATCTTTACTAAAATCATAAACATTTTACTTCTAATGTGTTATTAAAAATTAATCATACGATTTGTGTAATGACTTTATCTATTAAGTAGTCTGTTGTATTTTCTGTACGGAGTCCATATAAGAGCGTTAATTATCAATAAGTATCTAAAAAAAAAATAAATATTGAGCGATTAATTAGACGTAGAGAGAAACATAATTGATTCGCTGATAATAATGACTAATGAAAATGTGGACGTATTAATTGTGACCGGTCATAACGATATGATTTTCTATCGAAGCCCCGCCGAGAGTTACACATATTACAACCTTACAATCGTTCCAATGCGATCGATACTTAACGTTACACATCATGGCGATTACTTTTGTTCTGTTCTCGGCAACGGAGATCGAATTTCTGTCACGAAACTCTGACACGATGTATAATAAATACGGATACTATCTATGTAAAATATAATTTTGTATACGACATTACGACGATGACGAATTGACGACGTCAAGTCCCGCCGAGTCACCAACCACCGGAGCGGCGTGGCGAAAGTGTTCCGAATACTGAAGCAAAATATTAATATATGTCTGCACGAGTCCGGCGTTGAAATACATTTGTACATATGTGATTTCAAGCGCTAAGGTTATAATGCGAAGGAATCTGACGATTTCACCTGCACGTTGCCATCGAATGCCAACCGTATACGATTTCAATTAAAAAAAGTGTTTGTCGAAACACGGTAACAGTGTAATACATCGACGTGTAATCTAATACAATTAATTGAATTAATATTAGTAATCGTAAAAGTAATAAATCATAGTTTGATGTTTTTTTTTTTTTTTTATATCACATAATTATGCTAGAACTCGTCAAGCGCATGCATTTATGTAATACGTTATTTATTACTGTATCATTAAACGGCTATTCGGTTCATTTATCAATGACACAATATATTGTACTACAATACTTAGTTATAGTTTTAATCATTCAAGCTTGCGAGTTACATCACTAATAATCGCGAGTGCGATCCAGTGGCGTATCCGTTTGGTTTAAAGATGGGTATAGGCTAAAATTATGCAGTTAAACAGAAACCAGTAGATAAAATCACATGAAATATTTTTTCAACGTTTCGCCGACCGATTCAAATGCTATGCTTTCCGTACTGCGTACTCGTAAACAGTCGTACATTGTAGTTCCAGTGGCGTTTATAGCTGTCTAATCGCCTCGGCTGGGCACGTCGAATTGTTCGAACATTTCGTCCCTTATTTTGCCATATTCTGGACGACGTATGTAGAGAGGGAGCAACCCTTGTAGGCTATGACGCATGGCAGATGAATAATATTTAAATTTCACTCCGACCATTTGGGACTTAATTACAGGCGTCGGACCGCGTGTGATGATTGAGACGTTTTATAAAAAAAAATTTCAGACAGAAGCGGTTGCGCGCGGGAGGAACGATGAGAAGTGTTCAGGGCTTACGTCATCGGCTAGCGGTACCTAGTCATCGCGTGTTACAAATGTTATAATATTTATTTCTAAATCGGTTTAACCCATCCGTAGATATGATCAAGTCGAACAATAATAGTCACTATCATCTTATAATATTCAACAATCAGCTTCGAACCATACACACACACACACACACACACACACACACACACACACACACACACACACACACACACACACACACACACACACACACACACACACAAACGCGCGTGCCCATACGCACACGCAAACACGTTGAGCTCGAGTTCAATCGAAAGACGTGTATTAATAGCACTATAATAGGAATGATAAAGGAAAAAAAAAAGAAAGAAAATTAGAAAAGTTTTAAGGTGTACCGTACGATAATTACTAATTATCAGTAGGTGTGCGCACGAAACAATAATGTATTGTAATGTGGATGATATATTATAACAGTTACGTCCGTTACGATCGTCGCCGCGAACAGCTGCTGCTGTCGCTGCTCCATCGACGGGAAGTGGTGTCGGTGAAGAAGTGGCGGATCTCGTGGTCGTCGCCGTCACCCGTTCGCCGACTTACGTGCATCGCGTGTCCCCGACAAACGGCCGCGGTGACGGTTCTTTAACGTTACACACGTACGTAGTAAACCGGGGGACGGACAATATATTCGCAATTAATAATTATAATACGGCTAGAATTTTAAGGAATTGAAAACGTTCGGCTGTACTGAACATAATCTCGATATCACCTCAACCGGATTGTGGGTACAGCGAACGGGGAGCGAAAAAACTGTGTCCAAACAATCGACGGACGGGACGTATTAATATTTTAATGGATTATTTTTTTGTTCTTTTTTTTTCCCCCTCAGTAAACCAAGTACAACGCGGTGTCGATTGTAATATATCGTTGTACGCGGTAACAAGTGGCGAGTAGTAGTACGCGCGGTAGCTCTGAATCTTATCTGCCGACGCGCTACAGCGGTGGGGAGGAGCGGAGGGAAAAAAAAACCACGGAACAAAACAAAAACATTGCGCCGCCGCCGCTGCTGCTGCTGCTGCTGTTGCTGCTGCTGCTGCTGCTGCTGTCACCCAAGGGCGCATTTGATAACAATGCGAAATCGTTTGTGTTCCTCTCGCACGGTTCCGTCGTTGGCGAACAAAACGTTACCCAAAACCGCGAGCGCTCAATTCTCTCCGAACGGACCCGCTGCAGACGAGTGGTCCGCGCGACACGACACAACGATCACGACGACGACGACCGTGGGTAAACGGATAAACGGCCGAGAAACCGCATTGTTCAAATAACCCGAAAAGCGGAACGCGTATGTTATCTGTTTAACGCGGTCGCCGCTTTCAGCTCGGTGTTGCAACACATTTTCTGTGGATGTGAACTCCACACGGCGGTTTGGTCCGTTCCGTATTTCGAAAATCAATTAGGATCGATAATCAATGTTGCCCTCGCTGTTGGTAGCATAACTTCTACTATTACCACTGTTAATACTACCACTGATACTACTACTACTACTACTACTACTATTACTACTACAAATAATAAATATACAACTGTTGCTGCTAAAATTATCCAAAGAGTTGATTGATTCTGTTGGTGAGACAAGTGAATTCGTTCAAAATCCTTCGCATACATCTGGACGTCGATCAACGCACAAGCCGACAGGAAAACGTGTTGCAAAAACACAAGGAATATGCCTTTGGTATGGGATCCAAAGGTATGTATTAATATTATGATAACACAATCAACTGTTTCTTATAAATCAATTTCTTTTTTTTTTTTTACACCAAGTAATTTAAAAATCATATCAATCTCGTTGCCAGTATTTTCATACTGTAGATTATGTAAGTTATTGGTGTTGCTTTTAATGAATGGTGTGTAAAGTAATTGATAAACTAATACTCCTTAATTATTACATAACTATTTTAAATAAATATTACTTACTAAAAATGAAATACTTGATTTGAAGAACATTAGACTAAAAAAAAATTTTTACCAAATTTTAATTTAAAAATAATTATAAAAGAAAAAGATAGTAAAAGAATAGTATTACATTATTAAATATTTTCATAATGAAGATTAAATTAAAATGAGAAAATACAGTTAAGAATATAATGTACCTACTGTATAATTTACAAAGTATCAATATTTTTTATTTGTATACAATTAAGCCTTTAAATTTATATTTAATTTTTATAAATAGGTTATTTAGTTTTTATTTATTATGATTTATATAATAAATTTTTTTTTCAGACCTCTGTCAATGGCCTAAAGTTGAACCTGATGTCGAAGTATCACCAGGTCGCCAATTGCGATCACATGTTCCTCAGTTATGTCCTAGCTGTAATCAACCAATTCAAGGTAAGATTGGACAGCAAAATGTTTGTGTATGTTTGTCTTCAACCCCAACTTCATCCAACGATCCTACCTCATTTGAAAATCAATCAAAAAAAAGAAATAGAAAAACCTTGCAACCACCAGAAACTTGTAAACGTCAGTTGTTTGATGTATCTCATGAACAATCTGAAAGCACGGTGATTACAGCTGATATCCAAAAACCAACAGTGGCAGAATGTGGTGAAATTTCAGAAATTTCCTCAGAAAAGTTACCACAACAATTGCCTGCTGTCAATCCAATGTTAAGAGGCCGACATGTATGTCAGGTCTGTTTTAAGTCATTTACTAGTCCATGTAAGTTGACACAACATTCTTATTCACACACTGGTGAAAAACCATTTGTGTGTAAGCATTGTTCAAAAGCTTTTTCGTCTAAATTTAAACTTGTTCGTCATGTATTAATACATTCTGATCAACGCCAATACCATTGTACAGTTTGTGATCGAACTTTTCACAGAAAAGACCATTTAAAAAATCATGCTAAAGTACACAATCCCATTAAACGAACTTTACAATGTGATCGTCCGGGTTGTTCAAAAGAATATAGTTCAGTCCTGAGTTACCGTAAACATATAGCTGTTCATTCTGTAGAAGAAGGATTCCTTGATTGTAAAATTTGTAATAAAGTTTTTGAATCCAAAGATGAACTTATGTATCATTTAAAAATACATTCTGGGTCAAGGGTAATAAAGACTCCTGCTGATAAAAAATATCGATGCAATTTTTGTGATCGTAGTTTTTATACAGGTAAGGATGTACGTCGACATTTGGTTGTGCATACTGGTTTGCGGGATTTTTTGTGTCAGTTTTGCCCACAGCGATTTGGTCGTAAAGATCATCTCACTCGTCATATAAAGAAAAGTCATAATATAAATTCAAGTAAGAAACCCAAACCAAAAAAACCTAATGAATTGTACAAAAGTAAATCAGTTGAAGCAGTTTATCTTGAAACTTATGGACAACCATATAAAGTAGAGAAAAAAGCAGCTCCAGAAACAGTTACAAGTGGAAGTTTGGTTAAACAAGAAAATCTTTCTATTTCAGAATTAGAAATGTACCATTCTTCTAATATAACTAGTTTTAATTATAGTGGAGATAACGAGACAGTAATTCAAACTGTTGGATCATCCAGTGAAGCTAGTTTGCCCAGTATAAGCTACGATTCTCAGTCATCATATTCGGTTGATGAACTGAAAGTGTTTGATAGAACTTTAACCGATCAGTTAGCTAACAATTATGAAGATTCAACTAACCCTGAAATGCCTGGGTTATCCCAATTAATAAGCTTAATACCATCTTCTACTATTACTAATATAGAATCTGATTCTTCAGTACTCACAAGTCATGAGTCAACGATTTTGATGCCAGAGTCTTCTCAACATATAATCGCGCAAGAGCAACCACAAATTCAGGTTGGCGAATACCTAACATCTTCATCTGAAATACTATCAGCTCTATTAAGACAAAATTCTGAAACAGGTACTACACCATTACCTGGATTTAATCAAGTTTTTCATCAACAGCAATAGTTCCATTTAAAAAAAAAAATAAAAATATGTATTTACATATATACACACACACACACACACACACATACATTCACTTATTTATAAATGTATGTATGTATGTATGTATTTGTATGTGTTGTATATGGGTTTGTAGTAAGTTTCTGCATTATACATATTTATCTAGTCAATCATCCAAGTAGTTCATATACATTTATCTCTTCTGATTATATATTATTTATTACTTTTAGAAAAAAAAAACTCAATACAAAATAAATTATTATTCTTTTAATTTACAATACTACAAATGTGTTTACATTATAGTAACTAATTTTCATATATATTCCTTCAAATTAGATATTTATGTAAATCATTTTCGAGTTTTACTTGTTACTTATTAATACGCTTTCTATAACCATTACGTAGTGCAAAGTCAAAAAAATATATAAAATTATATATTTTATATAATCTAGTCTTCAAAATATGCATACTATATAGTGTTACGTTTGCAATAGTTTCAAAATGTTATATGTATTTTTTTCAGAATATTGTTAAAATTATTTTATTACGCACATATAATATCTATGTATATATTTTTATAAGTGGTTTGTTAAATAATTTATTGTTAAATCTCTTGTGTATGATTTTTTTTTTTTTTATAATTTATGGTTTTACAATTAAGGTTGCCGCTGTCAATATTATACCAAATGATGTTCTAAAAAAAAATGACTCGGCTAATCAATCATTATAATTTTTAAAATATCACTTTTTTGGGAAATTAAGTATAATATTTGGGCTAAATGATAAAATTAATCATAATTCTTATTTTTAAACTATAAATTTTATTTTATATTTTGTATGAATAATTTAATAATAGGGACCAAAACCAGTACTCATAAGTTCCTAGTGCTTTACATCTATTGAATAATAACATTAATTGGAGTGTGTTATATATGTTATTGCACAATGTTTTAAGTACAATAATGACTGTATGTGTATGTAAGTTTACAGAAAATAAAAAGAATATTTTTTTGTATTAATAATATTGTACCTGTTATATATTAATTAGGACCAGATTACAACTGTAACTGTAATTTGTTTTATCTATTGGCCTGTTAAGTGAATTAGCCACATATTTTCTTGCCGTATCTGAAGTTGTTAACCTAAAAGTTTTAAATATATATATATATATATTTTGACTATTGTTTCATAATTTTATATACATTTCATAAAACAATAGCATTCTAATTTGTAATACACATTAAAAATCTGTTGATTGGAATTTGTTTTATAAATTATTTGATGGTTAAAAACTAATTTGGTGTTTTTAAGAATGAAATTATGTGTAATGTTGAGCTGTGTCAAATTTTTAATTAATTCCATGTGTTCATTAACGCTTATAATACAATATTTAAACCATTATTATTATTATTATTAATAATATTATAATTTACCTAACCTTCATGTTGTTCAAAAGAGTACAACTGTTACCGTTGTTACCAAAACTATTTTTATTTGTAAATGTAAAATATTATTTATGTATGTATAATTATTAATATAGTTTGTTAAGAGTATAATTTTATATTTTTTCTCTTAGTTTTATTTTCGTTAGAATTTAAATGTTGTGGTAAATCATAAAGCTTATGATATTTTAAGTAGGTTTTAATAATTTGTTTGTTTTTTATTAGATGTATTTATTTTATTCTATTAAATGTGTCTTTTTGGTTTACAATTAAGAATCATGTATATCTATAAAACTTTGATTACATTTGTCATTGATAATCTCAGATTGTTCATTATGAGTCACATTTATTGGTAAATTATTTTTGTTTGTAAAATAATAATTTTTTTTTTTTTAATATAATACTTATCTGAGTCTTAATTCTATTGATACTTATGTTGTGATTTATTACATTGCCAAATTATCATCCATCTAATGACAATATTTGTAATTCAATAATATTATAACATCGTTGATTAATATTGTGAAACTATAATTTCCAGTACTTCATTTTTAGTTCAATAAAAGACATATATCTTATTTTATACATACATAATATTGATTTAGATTTGTAATGTATCTATAAAGTTTTATTTTCAATCTTAAGTTAATAAATTTCTTTTTATATGTAAAGTTAAATGAATGCATTTCTGTGATATTATTGTTAATAGTAGTGGAGTACAAATATAATTTGTTATGTTTTATGGTGAACACCCTCAATTAGAGTTAAATGGTTCATTTTTTCTTATTACTATATTATCATTATATTAATATCTATTTTGATTTTATTCTTATATTTATGTACACATATACTTATATTTTTTGTAAATAAAAAGAAAAATTGGTTTAAAATTGTATTATTTATGAAGATAATTGTATGCGTTATAAACACAAACATTTTCTGAGGGTATAATTTAATTACTCAGTTGATCACCATTATATTTAATGTATATTTATTGTAATGTTTGTAAATTTGTGTTTAACCATTTAATTTTTTATAAATTGCTTGTATTTTATTTAAATGTATAAGAGATTTATCGGGTGATTTACATTGATTTTACCATACATAATCTATGTATTATTTAAATTATTTTTTATCTACACGGGTTTTGATCAGAAAGATTGCCCTGATCATCTACTTTTTTCTTTTTTCAATAGCAAATGTTAAGTTGGTGTATTTAGGATATATTGTTTTTCTGTTTAACCAACTTAATTAGGTACTCATATTTTACCTATACAATAATGTAAACTATGTTTTACAAAAAGGCAGCACCCTCTATGTTCTGAATCAATGGTATCTACGTTAATTTTAAGTATATAAGAACAATTCGTCTACATTAGTTGTTTGTAGCTCTATAGAACATTTTTTTGTTTTGTGTGTTGATAAATTTCTTAGTTAAACTTTTGATGATTTCAAAATCACTACTGCCGGGAACAATATATTTTCTAAATATTAAATCTGATAGCTTATTAGTTATTTTCCTTAATTTTTAAGAGTTATCAGAGAAAATTATCTATTCAGATGTATTATGCATTTGTTGATTTGATTTTAGCCTAAAATGCTCTTTATAAAGTTTCATGAAAAAACAAAATCAACTAGATGTAAAATTGATGTCAGCACAGTATTAACAGAGATCTTGAAAAATTATTTAGACAACTGCTGCAGTTTAAGAATAATTTTTAATGGATTTGACCAATAACAATGGTGTAAGAAATCCCTATTTTCAAGAGACGTTTAAACAACAGCTGTAACCGAGTTACAGACGAGAAAATTTGAACACTCGATACCGTTCTTTTGTTGAAAGCGATTGGTGGGAACCAGTTGATACGCAGTACGACTTTTGAAACGAGTCCTCTGATAGACGTACTCGAATTGTTTACGAGAAAAAACAAAATGTACACGGCGCATACCGAACGATATCGAAATACTATAGCGCAACGTTGTTTGGAGCAGATGCACAATGTGTTGCGACGTCGTCGGGCGGAAACCGCTCCCGCGGATGTCGTTCTGAAAATTCGGTAACAACATCGAAGATCGAACAGGGCGAGGCGGAGGGGGAACGACGGACTCAAGATTCAAGATCTATGAGCTAAATCTTCTCCGGTGGTCTTGCGACGGAGTAACATATAATTATGTAATATTTACATATCGGCCGTCGGTGGTTATCACGTCGCGCGTTATCAACGCACACGCGTGCCATCTTTCCACGCACTGTTTAACGTCCTTAAAAATCGTGGAATATCGAACATCCCTATTCTATGATTCCATCTGCGCTCTATCGTCGTCCAAACGTCGACAATGACGTCTAACCGTTTCGTCTATCCAACAATGACGATCACTACCGTTGTGCAATAATAATAATTTACACAAAGAACGTGCGCTATCCGGTGCATACACAACGAGTTACGGATGACGACTGTGCGTTTTTTGTGATCGAAATTATTATGCACATCCTTAAAGTGCATCCGTAGGACTTGTTCGCGTTTGCTATCCGATACACCGTCGTCCCGTTTGCGTCATCGGCATTCACTCCGTTTGGATTATCTCACGTGTCATCTATTCGTCGTACCACGCATTATTTTTCTTTGCTATCTCCTTCTCTCTCTCTCAATATCTCTCTCGTTCTATCATAGTTTTTCCTCAGTTCGTGCGTGCGTGTGTACGTACGTCTTTCTCCGTGTATCTTTTTTCCTTACTTCTGGTTTTTTCTTTTTTTATGTTATTTTCATTGCCCCGCATTAGGCTCCGTTGCGTTACCGTGTGAACGACAGTTTTTCCCGCGAGTGGTCGTTTAATTTTTTTCTTTTTACTTTTGCACTACCGTTAAACCGTCCGTGTTTCCGCCGTCATGACGGTTTTGTCGAAAAAAAAATCGCAGGCACATTCGGAAGAAGGTGAACCGTCGTCCAGCGCACACAACCTCGCTTTGCCAATAACCACGGCTCAAGCACATTCTCAGGTATGTGCACGATTCGATTACTGCAGCTGATCCACTTAAGGCACGGTTTTATGTTGCACAAACAACCACCGGTATCAGGTCTGGGTTCGGTGGGCAGTGCAATGGTCTCTTTCGATTGCTCTTTAATTGACACTTCAGACCTTTAACGTACATATTTGTACATATTACTTGCTCAGACATTACTATTCATGGTCACCGTTATATATCCGAGTCTCGTCGAACTTGAACATATAAAAACATTTGTTCCTATTCCCATATTAGTTCTAGATACCCTCTGTATAACGTATTATTTGATTTTATCTAGGTAAAAAAGTCTGGGTGGTTTTAAATAGCAATAAGGCTTTAAATGTGTTTTGATGCATTTCACTGAATCATTAACTTTTTTAACTGATGATTTTAAAATCAACATTGGTGTATAATTTCAAATAAATTTTCTTTTTGGATTATAGTACATGATTTGTCTAGATCAATGGTACCCATTAAGTGAGTCCTTTTATAAATGTTGTGCAGTCCAGATTAAAACTAAATTTAAACTCTCTAAGTTCAAAATTAAATAGAATAATTAATATAAAATATATATCGCTTAGTCTTGGTATAATGTTGCATCCGATTACTTTTATTTATCTTATTATTTTAACTTTTATAGAATTTAATATTAACATGTTAAGTGCCATAAGGCTGCCGATTGTCGCAAAATCATAAGGATGGTTGTGTGATTTTTAGGCAGCCGGCAGCCACAGTGTACTATTTCCACTAGAGCCATGCAATTGCTGGCTGCCTCAAAACCAATGTATTTGCCTATCTTTTTTATATCTTTGGCGCTGTAGTTTTATGCTTTTGAAAATAGTACCATTACATAGAGGACAACATTTACTATAGGTTAGCTATATTATTTACACTGTAACGACAATTAAAACATAATATTTATTTTTCGAACGACAACATAAAAATCCCGATAACATTTTAAAAATACCATTAAGTAAGGCCACCGGCAGTCGATGGCACTTAATGTGTTAATATAAATATACTATTTTTATAAATTTAATAATTCTTATGAAATATGAATTATTATATTAAACAATATAATTATAAATTATTAAGTTAAAATTAATTTATAAATGTATGTATAGTTATACATTTTTATAATTTTTAATAATTTCCATTAAAAATTTACCCAGCCAGTAAGCAATTTTCAAAGTTATTATTTGACACTGTCTAAAATCTTAGTGGAAATCGTTGGTCTAAACTATATATACATCTATTTAGTTATTCATTATAAATAAACTAATTTATTTATTATTTTAGATAAATACATTAGAAGAACGAATCAATTCTCCTCAAAGATGGTCTGTTGATAATATTGAAAATGGATTAAGTTCTAAACAAACAAAACGTAGGATTCAACGTAGTCCTCATAGGTAAATTTATTTTTAAAGTAAAAATGTTTCATTTGAATGAAATTTATATTAACATATATTCAGTGATAAATAAAATAAAGCAAAGTTAAATATTATTAGATTATTTTTAAAAGATTTTTAAAGTAATCAACAAATTTTTGATCTGTAGATCATTTATGTAAATAAGATATTATGTGGTCTATAGACTTTTTTGTATTGTTTAAGAATTGTTGAACTATAAGAACTTAAGTTTTTAAGTTAAAATAGAAAATATTTTTAGTTTTAATTGTATGATTTTTAAATTTCAAGAAGTATAAGGAGTAATAAAGGACGAGATAGAGAAAACCGACCAACTACGAATTTTGTTTCATGTAAGTGTGGTTCTGTTGATGCAAATGGCCACTGTGATGCAGAAAAATGTGGGTACAATAGTGAAGATGAACATGGAGAAATTTCAAAACAATATAATTCCATGGAATGGATTGAGGTAAATATATCTATTTTAGTATTATAAGTTATAAAATTAATAATTAATACTTTTTCTTACTTTACTAATTTTAATTTTTAAAACTTTACAAAATATTAAAACTAAGTAAAATTTTTAAATTAATATTAATATTTGAATATGAAATTAATTTGGGATATGTATAGGTAATGTTAAAAAAAAAAAATGATTTTCTTATAACCCTATTTAGTTATAGTAAATCTGAGTATTAGAGAACTTTAAACTAATGTAATATATACATATAGTTCACATTTGCTAAATGAGATAAGATTTATAAATTAAAACATGTGTCTTATGTTATTTTTATTTATTAGACACTAACTTGTATTTAAAAAATGAATGCTTTATTTAAATATTCTGGAAAAAACCTTATAAATAAAGTTTTTTTACTTTAATTTAACACTTATTGTTTAATGATACCTACTAAAATTGTATTTATAATTTATATTATAAATTATTAAATTGCAATTAGATAATCAAGTTTTATTTGATAACCATGTTATAGAAAATTTCTCTTTTAATTATTTAGAATACTTTGTATTTAATATAATTGTGTAAATTGTGTAATTTGTATTTGCACATATGTACAATAAATTTGTCAAAGTTAAATGTTTTGTGTGAAGTTGAGTTTAATCATAGTGTACTAAAGTAAAAATGATAATTTTGTTGTGTTTTCAGCAAGACCGAGTCTTTGAAAAAAAGTTGAAAAAATGTGGTCTGATTTTAAAACAAATGAAAGATGATGGTGCTTGTTTATTTAGAGCTGTATCAGATCAATTATTTGGGGATCAAGATATGCATGACATAGTACGAAAACAGTGCATGGATTATGTTGTAAGTTAAATTATATTTTCAACATATTATTTCATTGATTTTTGGTTATTCTAATTTTCTTTGTATGTAGTATTATTTTTCATAATTGATTGTTAAGTTAATAATTATCCTTTTTAGGCAAGTAATAAAGACTACTATATGCAGTATGTTACTGAAGATTTTAATACATATATTGCTCGAAAAAGGCTCGATCAAACTCATGGAAACCATGTAGAAATACATGCTATGTCAGAGTTATATAATCGCCCAATTGAAGTTTATTGTTATGACATTGGTAAATTAATGTCTATAGATTTCAGATTTTTGAAAATTCTCATTTACTGTTTTGTTATTGTTTTCAGAACCAATAAATATATTTAATTGTGCAAATACATCAGAAACTTTAAACGCCCCAATCAGATTATCATATCAAAGAGGTAGTCATTATAATAGTATTGTAGATCCCCATAAAGCAACTATTGGTGTTGGATTAGGTTTACCAAATTTTTCTCCGGGTTCTGCTGATAAAAAATTGTTAAATGATGCAGTTCGTCAGAGTGAAGATTACATGTTGGAACAAGTATGTTTATCTTATTAAAATATTTCATTTGTATTTTAAGTAGAGTTATTAATTATATACTTATATATGCTTTATTATTATTACATTTATCATTCCTTATTATATTTTGTATTGAAACCTATTATTATTAATATTATTAGTGTCTTTTATTAGAAAATGGAGACTAAATAAATTATTACTGATTATCACATTTTTTAAATTTAATAAATAACAATTTGAAGTTTGTCAATAAAAATTAATTTTTTTTTTAAATAATTATTTATTATTAATAGGGTACGGATTTTAAAGCAATAAAAAACTAAAAAAAAAACAGTAAAGCTGTCTAGATCCTCCAAAAAAGCTTTAAAAAAAGCATTAAAAATAGGTTTTTAAAAAAAAATTTGTCACTAAAAAAGTATTAAAATTATTAGTTCATAAAAATTATTATTTAAAAAAAAGGTATCATAATAAACTTATTAACAAGCCTGCTTCTCCAAGTTTTCTTTTTTTCACAATTGTTGATCTGTAAATTAAATTTATTCTATTTAAGATAATTTATAAAAAATAAATTAAATAATAGTTATAAAATTATTTTTTTACATATATCATCAGTTTCACGATAAAATAATCTACTATGTACAATATACTATTTACGTATCTAAATTATATAGATAAACATATCCATAAATCAAACATAACGAGATAAAATTGGTTGAGCCAGCTATGTACAATATACGATATTGGAAAACACATTATTTAATATAAAAATTAACATTTTAAATATGTTTATTTAGAACACAATGCCGAAAATGACCATAAAAGTATAAATATACAAAAAAACGCAAAAAAAGCAAAATTAAATCTCGTGCATAGTAGTATAGTAGTATAAATCGAATTTGTAGTTGATATAGCTTCGTTTTAGAGCAATATAAAAAAAAGGCAAATGCCTTCAAAATCCGTACTCTAATGTATCTAAAATAATGAATATATCTATTTATATTACTAACCATAAATAACATGTAAACTGAACTATTATATTATAATATTATAGGTACTTTATTTTCTTTTTGCCTACAAATTGTATTATATTTTAAGTGTCTAATGGCTCATGATATAATTTTGGAATATTGACTCAAACATAAATTCTAACATATAAACCATATCAATGACGTATTTATAAAATTATATCAATTGTTTACATTTCAAATTATTGGTATTTACCTACATTAGTACATTACAATTGACTATCATAAAGATTTAGATATGGATTGACAACATATATTTAATATTTGATGGAATCTACCATATTATAAATAGTCAGTAGATTAGATTATAACTTTTCACTGTACATATTTTTTTTGGCATACTGTAGATCAGCGGTTCCCAACCAGTGGTACGCGTACCACACATGGTACGCAGAAAGCTCGTAGGTGGTACGCGGAGGTAATTTCTTTTAAAGGAATAGTTTTATTTTTTTATATTATTACCAATCAATAATATTTGATTTATTTGATATAAGCCAATTTTATAAATACCTATGACATAGGAACAAAACTAATGTAGAAGACAGTTTTAAACTTAAAGTAACCAGCACGAAGCTCGGTGTTGATGTTCTCATTCATTTAATAAATAAAACATAAACTATCACATTAAATTATTAATTTTTATTCATTACAATTAATAATAACTGTAAATATTTTACGTTGTATATTTTTTGTGCATAAAATGCTTTGCTTATGTATTTATGTGGCTTAAATTGAAAAAGTTAATTATAAAAATAGCTTAAAATTTATAAAACAATGTTAGTTTATTTTATGATAAGAAAAAAAAAAAGAAAAAGAGATCATTAAGTTAAGTGGTACGTGAACATTTTACGAGATATGTAAGCAGTACGCGGATATCAAAAGGTTGGGGACCGCTGCTGTAGATAGATACATACTATACGCTAGTACACCAAGTGCGTTAATACTTACAAGTGCGTAATATGGAAAATGTTAAAGTAGTGAATAAATTTAACAAAAAAGTTGTTGCTTGTTAAAAAAATAAAACAAACGCAATTAACCAACCATGGAAAACAGTCAACAAATGTCAAACAAAGTCAACAGCACAAAAATGTTGTTGCAAAATCTATATTATTCAAAGGTTTTAAAGTTCGTGGGCAAGTTGGCTTGATTGATTTTAAGTCGATACTAAGTAGTAGTTTTAAATGGCTCTTAAATTACCAAGATCATGCTATAAAATATTGTCATTTAAGTTCATTACAATCATAAAGAGCTTTAGAAGTAGCATTGGAGCTTCTTAAGATATTTTTTGCAATTTGGAGCTCTTTATACATTACAGAGCAATAATGATCGAGAATTTACTTCAACTGTAGTAGAGGAAATGACAAACTTGTGGCCCATGTGTAAAATTATTCATAGAAGGCATCGTTACCCACAATCTCAAAGGAGCACAGTGCGCTGTAATCAAGATGTAAAAAATATGCTAAGAGCATTGATGATGGACAATCAAAGCTTTGATTGGGGAATGGGATGTTGTTTTATACAATAGCAAAAAAATTGCTCAAAACATTGAATAATTAACAGAAGCCCATATAGAGCATTATTTGTAAGTGAACCAAAAAAGGACTTTCTAGCAAAAATTCATCTAATGATATATCACCAGGGCTAGGAAATTCTAGCAAATGCATATTTTTCTTGGTTCGTTCTAAAACATCCAAATTAAGATACAAGTATATTTCACACTTCTCTGATGTCATACACGAAATTTTATTTTGCTATTTTTTGCATATGTACGATTTTTACTGCTATTTTGCTAATTTAAGGTTTTTAGTGCTATTTTTGGGAATATTTTCACATAAATATATACTTTGGGAGCTATTTTGCTAATTTAGAGTTTTAAATGCTGTTTATGGGCAAATTTTTAGATAATAAAGGAAATAAACACATATTTTTGAAAAACTAAATTACCTACTAAACAGCAGTCTACGAATATGTGAACGAAAACAAATTGTTTCATTTTAAAATGGTATTCATCCAAAATAAACAGTCTTAGACCGGTCTTTAGACCGCTGTTATCGTCAATCAAATCGGACAATTCCATTCGTTTCCAATAAATTGTTTATTTTTAAAATCGTGTCAGTCACATCGTACTATCGCACTATCATCGAATTTGTTGAATAATTATGCTGTCATTTTAACTATGTACTAATGACTGAACATGATAATTTTATTTTAATGTTCCGTCATCATTTAGATATGTCACTTGTTCATTGATCGTGAACTGTTGTACTTACTCTCAAATAGTACCTATAGTTCTTACATACCTATCACCTTATTCTATGAAATACATTAAAAATTTGTAAAATTAAAAAAATCAAATACTTAATGTTCAAAAAATCTGCAAATTAAATAGATCTTAAATTTCATGTTTAAAAAATCTGCAAATTATTAAATATATCTTAAATTTCATGTTTAAAAAATTGGTTGTAAATTTTATTTTGCATATTTTCCAATTTTTAGTGCTATTTATAGCGCTTATATAAATATTTTTATGTGCATATTTAAGAGCTAAAAATTAATTTTTTTAGTGCTATAACTTCCGAGCCCTGTATATCACAGTCAATTACAACAGAAGAAGTTTTAAATGAATTAATTAATATTGAAGTAAGTGATGAAGAAGAAGATAGTAAAAGAGATATTGATAATATAAAAGAAAAACAAATTCAAAAAGAAGTTGTTGTAATTGTTTTTTGTAAACGGAGTTTACTCCATATGAAATAAATAAATATTCCAAAAGTATATTGTGAACTATAAGTGTCTAATGATTAGACACTTAAAATATAATGTAGGCAAAAGGAAAATATGTACCTATAATATTATAATATAATTGTTCAGTTTACATGTTACATATGGTTAGTAGTATAAAATAAAACTAGTAATACAATAGTCAAATAATTATTATCATAAAATGATTGTAGTTCTTAAAAGGCCTAACTGCTGTTAGTTTGTTTGCAATGAGCCTGAAAAACAGCAGGATGTTTTCAAAAATAATAAGTAGATTGCAATCAGGCTATTGCAAAGAGCCTTTGGCAAAAAGACGAATTTTTCATATGACTTATATATAATTACAGTAAATTAAGTAATTAAGTAAATTGGTTTAAGAATAATTATAACTTATATACATTTATATTTTGTTTTATTATTTAGACCATGTTGGAAGATAAACTAAGAGCTACAGATTGGGAAGCAACAAATGAAACTATCGATGAACAAATAGCACGAGAAAGTTATTTACAATTTTTAAAAGATAATGAAAAACGAAATAAAGTAATAATTTAAATAAAAATCTAAAGATGATAAAAAAATATATAAAATATATAAATTATATAAATATAAAAAATTATGTCGTAATTATTTATTGTTATAGAGTGATAAAGATTCTGCAGCAACATCTACTGCTACTTCTGCATCTGTCGTTAAATCTTATCAATCTCGAACTTCACCAACAAGATATTCAGTTGGATCAAAAACACCACCTAATACTTCCCCTTGTAGAGATTATTCAAATATAGAAAATTCACCGATTGTGGCATTGCCTCCTCACCTTTTTGGTGAATATTTTTGTATACAAATTTAATTTATGATTAGTTATCTGTAATATATTTTTGCATATAGGTATGTCAAAATGGGAAGATATTGGAATTCTAACTCAAGTATTAGCCACTTCACAACAAGAATACCTAGACAGTTTAAAAAGGCAGCATGATG
This sequence comes from Sipha maydis, assembly GCA_034509805.1. Lineage (NCBI taxonomy): Eukaryota > Metazoa > Arthropoda > Insecta > Hemiptera > Aphididae > Sipha > Sipha maydis. Next base: position 71,003 of record JASXSY010002557.1, on the reverse strand, counting down.
AGCATAAAGAAGAAGTCGATAAACAGTTCTTATATGATTTAGAAAAACCTTCAACTTCTCATTGATACTTAAAAACTGTATCATCATTTTAATATAAACTTTTTTGTTTGTTATTTAAAACCGACTTTAATTTTTCTTACGTATATTGTAATAATTACTCTAAAGTATAAAAATTTACTTCATTTTATATATTTTATTGACTTAATTTTTACATAAACAAACTATTTTTTTTATATTTGCTGTGATTATCGGCCACATCACACATTTTGATAAAATATGCTCTATTCTTAATATCTCGCTGTCATATTAGATTAATTTAAATACATTAATGTAGTTTTATTTTTTTTAAATGTATTTCGTGCACTCATATAGACAGTGGTGTGTTTCGGGTGATTTCTCGGGGGTTGTCCAATATTTATTAAACCTCATAAACAATATTTTTAGAATTATTTATTGATGTAAAAAAATATTGAATTTACTTTTTAACAAATTACTAAGTAAAGAATTGACAAAAAGTTTTACATTTGAAACTCAATGTAAATGGTATAATAGAAAAGTTTTTGATTATTACTTAATACTGATTACTGATTTACGAATGCAGTAAGAGTGGTTATGAAGATGGACATTGAAGGAAAATGAGGAAGAGGAAGACCAAAAAAGAGATGGTTGGAGACTATGGAGAATGACATGAGGGCTGTTGGTGTGTGCATAGAAGATGTGATTGGCCGAGTGAAGTGGAGGTGTAGGACAAGGGTGGCTGACCCCAAATAGTTGGGAGGAAGGCGAGGCAGAAGAAGAAGAAGAAAGAAGACTTAATACTGATTACTAATATTAATTTTAAAAATGATCTTATATTAACATTATTTTAAAATTAATAGTTTTTAAACTAAATTAAATCTATAATATAAAATCTAAACGGCTTATTCAGTGGTGTTACGTATAGTACGACTGTTGATGAAAAATTAATGACAAATTGACAAATAATACCATAATAGTATCATTTATTATAAATACTAGTATTTATATCAATGGTATTTATTATTAATAATGTAATGTATAATTCTCTGAATTGATAAACTGTAAACTAGTTTTAAAAATAAACTACATCCATATTTTCGTTGCAGCCTGCGGGTATTTTTATAATCATTCAAATAATTTCTGGAGATCCCTGATAAACTGTAGATAAATCTCTATGTTATTGTATCAAACATATTGATTTCAGTTTTGCTGTTTATATAAAAATACCATTTATTTTATAATAGTATGTTATAAAATAAATGATGAAATACCAATGTCCAATATATTAGTACTTTTTTTTAAAAGTTGGGGGGGGGGTGTCCAGAAATGGAAGACACTCTCCCAAAATACGCCACTGCATATAGATAAGAATGTATTAACTTAAAATGATAAAGACATCCGAGGTGCAATAATTAAATGTTCACTTTAATGCACAGAGTTTTGTTTTGAATTTCACTTTGTGCATTATTTATTTATTATATATTTTTTGATTGATCAAGGTTGGTTTATTGGTGAATTGATATGTTTAAAGAAATCACCTATTGTTTTTTATATTTAATAAGTATCTAATTTGTTTTTTAATACCTAATTACCACTATAATTGCTTAAATTCACACAATAATAAGTTGATTATTTTCAACTTTATTTTTATATACTGTAAATGTGTTAAGACTTAAGTAGACTAACAATTTTTATTGAGAAGTACTGTTAAAATATTTCAATTTGTTAACTAAGAACCTTTTTTTTTTTTATAATATAATATATCTTGTAATTTAATTGATACTATAACAATGGTATCTGTATTTTTTTGCCGGAGTGTAATCTAATTTTTATAATCTAAGTCTTATATTTTAAAGTAAATGTAGTTGAGTGTCTGGTTGTCTTAGGTGTGCTCCTTAAGGGTACGGGGTCAGATTATTTTATTTAGGTTCAGTTTTATATCAATATCAAAAAATTTCACATGAACTGTTGAACATGATCTCTTAAGATTTAAATTCGGTTTAAAGTTTAATTTTAAAAGTGAGAGACTGTTTAAAACTTTTAGATTAGTCTCAGTAATTCTGAAAAACAGAATTATTATATTGAAAAACGAATAAATTAGCATGTGAAGTAATAAGTTAAAGGCATAATTATTTATTAAAATATTTGTTGGAACTTGTTGCTTAGTAGTTTTCAAATAACAGTATAGATAAGGGGTTGCGGTTAACTAGTATTGTTTTTGTTATACAGTATAGATACTTGTTAAAAGTTCTGGAGCACACCTCTACAACCGTCAGATTGTTAGAAAATTAAATAAAAATATTGTGATAATAATAATCATTTTGATTTTAACATTTATAGTGTAATTAAATGTATACCTACGATTTTTTAAATATATTATTTCATTTACAAAATACGTGATCTTTGCCTTATTTATTTATCAGTTGTTGTATTTGTTGTTCTGTTGCGTACAGCCAAAGTCTACTTCAAATTCTTAACCATCTTTCAAGTCAAAATCTAATCAGTGACAGGATTGTTTAATGATTTATAAATATATGATTCGAGATGAACAATGAATATTAAAAAAAAAAAATTAAATAAAGTTTAAGAAGACTGACAATGTTGTAATAAAATACCGTGTTAGTAGGAAATTATAATGATTTGTCATGTACCCATTATTTAAAGTATTCTTTTATCGAGGTCGAAGATTAAAGTCAGCTCTAAGTATACACATTTGTTAATACGCGATAACCTATTTAATAAGAGATTAAAAAAAAATATATATATATATATATATATCACTGTTCGGTTAACGTTAATAACGAAATTTATCATTAAACCTAGGTACCTACTCCAGGGTCGACGAGATGGTGGGGCAGTGAGGATCAAAACCCCAGGGCTCGTACCTCCGAGAGGCCCGTCGTCTCAGCCTTTTATACACAATTATCCTATAATCTCATTCGCCATAGCTTAAGATGCAAATTTGAATATTTTTATCGTACTAAAGTATGTACAAGTGGTATGTTCATCTTGGCCGAAAAAGTGAAAGTAAGTGGGCCTGGAATCGATCAGTCCTAGGGCCCTCAAAAGTTCTCGCCAGTCCTGCTTCTTGTTGGCTGTAACCCGATTGAGCACAGTTACAATAAATTTTTACCTTTTTCACTACCCAATTGAGCACAGTTACAATTATACAATAGAAATACGAAATATAACACGATTGAGCATAGAAATACGTACAACGTTGCCGTACCACATAGCTAAATAATAATTAAAAAAAAAATTGAAATATTTATAGGAATTATTTTATAAAAATCATCAAAGTATTAATTAGTGTATAAAAGTATAAAATTAAATTATTTTACAAATATAGGTATTAGTTTATACAGACGTGTAACGACGAACAACTACTAACCACTAACGCCTGATAGTATTGAGTCTAAGTTACTTATATTTTGGCTAACAATACAAAAGTCCACTTCTATATATTGTGTAGATAACAAATAATATCCAATCTTACAGCGTTACAGATGTATAGATAATCGTAATTGTCGTAATCGCCAAATATATGTCGTTCCTAATTTGAATAATTTCTTACACGACTCGTACACTATTTATCGATTAGATTCGTGCCGTTATTCTAGAGACGGGAAACCACGAATGGAAATAATCGCCATTATCTACGGTTAAATCTTCCCATACGACTTGTAAAGCACAAAAATTACGAGTTTACGTGTATTTCAAAAGACGCATGTATAGCCTGGTTGTAGTCGGACAGAAAAATTGGCAACGTTGCATTCATTTGACTGTGCTCAATCGGGTTGTTAAAAAAAGTCCTTCATCCAAACATCATGAAACGTTCACGAATAGAAAATACCAAAATGTGTTGTGGGTAGTTTGTGTTCCTAACATATTTTCTATATTGTTTAGGTTTGTAGATAAAATATAAATTACTGTCCACACCGTTGATCCATCGCATTTGTAAGTTTGAATCTCACTAGGTGAAAAAAATCAAAAACTAAAGTGGTACATTATTCCAAGGGCGGAACTATGGAGGGGGAAAACGGGGATTAGTTCCGGGCGTAATTCTAGCGGGTGTATTTTTGTAGTCAATAATCTATTTTGACTACTAGTGTGATATTTTTAAGTTTGTTACTGATGATTTGTTTAAAACTCAATAAGTATGATTGTATGGTAATAATTAGAAAAAAAATTGAAGACAAGAGTATTTGATTCTTGGTCTATGATACTGCGTAATTTTAACATTTTCCCCGGACGTAAAAATTTCTAGTTCTTTCTCTGCATTATTCATGTTTGAATGGGTGAAACCATGATTCGATAACTGTAGATCCCAATGCAGTAGAATTAGTCGAAATGGGTAACGTTTAGAAAGAAAAGTTTGGTATTTTATTGGGGGGGGGGGGGGGGAATGCACAACATTATCTTGCCAGTAGTGATGAATTTTGCTGCATAAAACAAATACAATTCGTACGAAACGCGAATTCATCTTTAAATGTTAACGCTTTATTATTATTCTTTTAAAAAAAATATACAAATAAAAATATATAAATAAGTAGCTACTAGATGTTTATAAATATGTACGAGACAAACAGTTGAATTAACTCTACGACTATGTCTTATTATCTTATTCCTTTTTATACGAATATAAATTAATCAAGCCTAACCAAAACTGCATTTTAATTTAACAAACACGAAGACAATTAAACATTGTTGATTTTTGAGCTAAACGCGTCTCGCCAATAATCCGCTGACTTTTGAGGTATGAGCCTGGAAAAATAAAAAGCATTTGAATGCAGTGAGTTATTTGTGATTTTTTTAATTACATTTGATATTATCAATAAAATGTTCGATTTGTCTGCGAAAACGCGTTCATAAGGACCATGGACATGTTTAGATCTTTTTAGCAGGTCGTGTAGAAGACAAAATATAGAAATGCGATTCTGGGTCACCAAAAGGGAGAGAAAACACGATTTTAAAATTTTAAAAAAATCATAATTACCTTATTATACGTATATGAATATAATAAAAAATTTCTTAATTACTACTACAATTAGTAATAACCAGTGCCGCAAAAACCGGATGTGCAGAGTGTGCATTGCATACAGGCCCCGGGTTCAATACTATATTATGGGACCTCAAATGCTCAAAAATGTATACCGATAACGAGCCTCAAGATTTTGATTTGTACACGGACCTCGAGTAGTTAGTTGCGGCATTGATAATAACGTCGTTTTATTGGAATTATAACTTTAAACTAGCATTAATTGATAATTCAATCAAAGTGAGAATTCACAGGTCGTGCCTGAGCGTGAGAGACACGCCTATGATAAGGATTCCCAAGCCACCTTTAGAACCGTTACTGCGCCATACTAGAGCAGCGGTTTTCTAGTGTTTTACCAGGTGGTGCCCATTTTCGGACCAATTTCATAGAGATTCAATAATAAGCTGTCGCTTACCACAACGTGTGCATTATTAGTCTTAACATTTCTGGAACTGTTACGATGGCTTCATCTCGTTTGATGCCGCGGATTGCTGCGCTGGCCACTTGCGGGATCGAAAACAATTGGCAGTGCAGACCTATGTTCGAACAAAACGCCCGGTATAATTAATGATAACGTTTTCGTAAATCGTGTGTTTTGTACAGGTCGAAGCAACGCGTTGCAACGGCGCGAAAATTGTTTTGTAAACGGCGGATTTCATTTAATTTCGGTTGGTGCGAATCAGGATCGAAACGGTTGTTTTTGCAGGCAAGTGTGCGTTTGCGGCCGACCGGAGTGGACGGTTTGAAAAAATTTTTTTCTTTTTTTCCGCTCGCGCATTTTTATTTCATTGTAAGATGTACATGCCTCGATTATACGACGATGGTCAGCGTTAGGGATTCGTCACAGTTATTAAACGCGTGTGCTTACAAAAGCATTTGTAGACAATTTATGCAGCGAAAATAAAAAATGCGCCCAATAGTGAGTAATGATAAAGCGATCGAATTGCAGTAAATTGTAATATAATGTTTTGCGACGGCTGTCACGGGCGGCATGTACACATTTTCCGCTGTAGGGAGACGCACGTACCTCCGATAGTTTTTTAGACTTTGTGTTGTAGGTACGTGGTCGACCCGCATGCTAATTAATACGATATCGTATGTAATATTAAAACAGACAGTGACATCGATTAATGGACGGGAACACAATAAAACGAATGGTTTAAGTTAAAACATGATTTTAGTATAGCGGCGTTCTGGAAAAAGAAAATCCATTAGTAATCGATTCGAAAATATCGCCACGACATTTGTAACATTTCTTACTGACCGGTGCAAGCGAGCGAGAAAACAAAAATGCGTACGGCCTACAAATCTCTCGCCGCAACCGTGCACACTTACTCGCGCGTAACGTATATCGAACATATTTTATACTAACTTGACTTCCCAGTGTTTCACGTTGATCGGGGCCGAGTCCAAGAAGAATGGATGGATGATTGTGGTTTTTATGTTGTTGGACGGGTCGGCTCTGAGTTCTTCTCTGAGACTAGTCATGAGCCCTGTGAGAAAAACAAAACCGGTGGATTACACATCCAAGGTATTTAATTCAAATAAATTGAAAATGTAACGTAAACTATGAGTTTAATATTTATATGTTAGTAGCGCTTTTTCTCTTTTTCTCTTTGGTATATTAACATTTTTTTTTTATATTTCTTGTTGGTCGATTTATCGTCATCACGTTGTCCCGTCCCTGTTAAAGATCATGTAAGAACACATGTGCAAGTATTGGTAAATATGATATAGTAGATGTAAGTTTGTGATGTGTGTTACGTGCCAACCGTTTGATCGTGTTTCAATGATACCTTCAGTTTGATCAACGCTCGGTTGAAGATGGATGTTGTAAATAAGTACTAATATTTGTGGTTAATGTATAGTTGTGCTTTATTTAAACTAAGTACAATAATTAAATAATTGATGTGTTTTTATTCTAAGTATAAATAAATTGTTAAAATTATTCTAAGTCTTGATAATTAGATAACTGTTCAAAGTTATTCTAAGTCCTGATAATTTATTAACTGGTAAAATTATTCTAAGTTCAGACCATAACGTACACTAGCGTGAAGGTACTCAGTGTCGCATAGCAAGAACTCGTCTAATTTGCTCTTGTTTTTCGGGTCCCTTATACACCCGTTATCTACAGTGATTGACGGAAGTCTCGTACCCACACCATATCTACTGATTACTGTGTATGAGATTATTGTGTAATTGTATGTGGTCGGTTATGTATAAAATATTTACTAAATATATATATATTGTATTACGAATAAATCGAGCTTCAAGGCCATCGTGGGGTTTCAAAGGGTTAGATAGAGAACATAATACGTATATATGTATTTTCGACGAAAATATAATGCTTTTATGAAGTAATGTCGTTAGCGTGCAGGCAAATTAGACAATTGCCTAAGGTTTCGCACTTAAAATAAATTCGGGGGTCCACAACTTGTCAAGTTAGAATAGTCAGGTATAATTATTTGTAAGGAAATTGTACTGCTTTTGCCTAGGGCCTAACAATAGCACGCAATGGCCCTGTTGTTATATTGTATTGACTTACCCGTGACACCGTATTTGGTAGCCGCGTAAGGGACAATATTAGCTGCACACGTGAATGCAGCCACAGAGGACGTGGCTACGATATGGCCCTCGTTGCGTTTCTTCATAGCTGGCAAAAACGCTCGTACCATCTGCAACCAAAAGAAAAAAAAAAATAATAATAAGATTACGTAGCAATAAAAAAATTAGACAATAAAGAAACCATGGTAGGTTTGCGCATAAAAGACCAGAGATGCAAAAATTAAAGAAAAAAGGTTTAAATAGCTCTGCGGAAAATTTCTTCTTATTATACATAAGTACCTATATTGTTTGACAGAAAATATCGAATTTCAATAAAATAAAAAAGTAATAATAATAAAACGAAAATATCGAAAAGAAAGTAAAATATCATTAACATCCCTTTAAATCATTGTAACCCGAGGCTTAAAGTTAATATAGGTATACGTATTTATTATAGCCCTTGTGCTAAATAAGTTAGTATTTCTAGACGGTGTATTATAATACGTAGATAATATTGGGCGTTGGCTTGTAACAGGGATGATTGACATGGATTTTACGTTCCCCATGGTTTTATATTTTTTTTTTTGTATCTATACGAATAAATTCACATAGATCAAAGAAAAATCTTTGTTTAATGGATTTTAAAAATTAATTGAAACTGAGAATCGAAGTTTATTACCATATAATATTGTTTTGGTATTACTTATGACTTATCTCTATTATATACATATACATAGTGAATATATATGCGTCATTGCATTTTATACAATAAGTACATACTACTGGAAAAGACATTTTTCGTGTCAAAAAGAAGAGAGGAAAATCCTTATTCAAGGTAACAGAAATATCCTATGTACTTGAATTTAATCAAATATAATAGTGCTTAATATCATATTATGGTATTTGTACGTGAGTGGTTTTCGATGAGCTACAAGTAATGAATTTATTTTAAGCTCAAGTTCACTGCTATTGATATTCCTTCTCGTTTAAAAAAACTAATTACGTAATTGCACTTCGGAGTAATCGTATATGCAATTAATATAGCGTGTTGAATATAATAAACGTTATTTGACAGGTTTTTTGACGTATTTTTTTGTTTGAGTGTCTTCAAGACACATCTTCGTAGTTTATCGTTTTCGTTTTCAATATTTTATCAACGTATCGAGACACCAACATATTAATACTAAACACTTTAGAGTTACCAATAATAAGTCTTATTATTAGTACCACTATAGTTATGAACAGCAGAAGTTCTCGAATATCCTACTTTCAGTTATTGTAAAATATTCATCCGGTTACGATCATGATGACGAACGCGATACAGTATATAGTATATAGTATATAATATGTTTATGTTTACTATGTTCACATGCGTCCATTAATTCGTATTAACTTGATTCGTATTGAATCAATTCGAATTAGGTTACAAGTATACATACTACCGTAATTACCGATTTAGGATAATACACTTCCATCAAACCAGTTGCAGCGTTTACATGCACAATTTAAACAGATTTAATTTTAATATTCGAATTTATTATTTTTAACATTTATTATCATCACCAATTAACGCAATCCTGATTCGGCTGATTCGGATGTTGTAGTTTGATCCATTTACATGAATTTTGTACTCCCGTAGTTATTTCCAATGCGCATTTCAAATGTGGATTAACTAAACCGTTTTAGGTAAACCGAATTGTTTACAAGCATTTAACTCCCAGAGTTAGTTAAATCGAATTGAGTTAAATCAGTTTTAACTGTGCATGTAACCGCAGTATGATTACGAACATAAAAAAGTAGTTTTTTTTTCCAGAATCATTATCAAAGTTCAATTAAAACTCGAAATGTTTGCATACCAATAGACACCCGAATGGCACCCTCAAGCAGTGTCTTATTCGCATGCACTTTCGGTTTGACACGACGTACTGATTGCGGTGCAGAATATTTTGAAATTTTCGGAAGTAGAACGATCTCAAAACAATAATACATTAGAACGTTTTGTGAAAAAAAAGGTTTTCAGATCGGTATTGGCAAGCGGGATCGTAATCAATTTGTCGGCGCGACGGTTTCGTGACCGCGTGCAGCACTGCGCGTGTTCGAACGGCGTTCACATTACCTTCGCACACACTCACACACACACGCGCGCACACACGGAGCGTTATTCTTCGAGGCGTCTGTGCGTTTAAAACGAAACCATCGATCTGCAAAACGCTATGAAACACGTGATCCCGAGACGTATCCGGGCGATTAATGCATTTTTAAACGAACCGTTATTCCGTGCGCACGGGAACTTGTGCAATATTAACCTATGTACGTATGCATCCGCTGCGGCAAAGGTTAAATAAAGGTTAGCGCGCGCGCATGCATAAATAATAAGCAGGTACACGAGCGGAGGCGCGCGTTCGCCGTCTTCGGGGAACTGTACTGGAATTCTTACCCGGCAGACACGCGCACCGGACGGAACCTGACCTTTTCGCGGAGACGTCGGGCGGGTAGCCGCGCGCAACAGCGGCAACCTACGCGGGGCAAACGCGTGTTCATAAAACGGTATGCATTTCCGTTTGAAAGTCGTGTCTGAAAGTTAACGCGACGCACCGGCGGCGGTTTCGTTTTACGACCGCGCGCGCGCGTTCCGAATTACCGTATGTGCTTTTACGAGCACTTGTTCTGGCGCGCGCCAGTCCATCCCCCTACCCCAAATGCCCACGAATGCGACCGTTTAGGGATTCGAACGCGCGCCGCGCCCCCGGGACAGGTACGGCGGTTTTGTTCCCGCGCGGCGACGAGCGGCCGGTAAGCGTTTCTCCGTAACACCGTCCTCCCATCGCCCCGTATCCCTGCGGGCGCACGTTCGTGTGCGGCAGTTTTATATTATTATTATTATTATTATTATTATTTACCATTATTCACGTGTCGGAAGTCGAGCGCACACCGTCCGAGATGTAAATTCAACGGAAACACTTGTCGCAGCCGCGACCCGAATGCACCATGCGCTTCCACGCGTTAAGTTCTGCGATGAACACGACGCCATTCGTTTTCGACAATTTTTTCGTCGCAGTCCATTCGTCCGTCTGACGACCGTGTTTGCATTGCATATCAGTAATATTCATACAGTGTCGTCGCTGCGTCCCCGCGATCAACTACCTCCCCCACGTTTACACAGGGGAAGTACTTTAGAGGGAGGGGGGAATGGAGACGTTTGCCCCGGTTGTTCAAATATTGATCTATGTAGGGAAGCGGCCGAGCACCGTTTTTGACCGGTGTAATATACTAATATTGTATCTATTTATGTGGATATATTTTTTTTTTGGAAATAATTATTTAGTGAGGTCGGGGAGGGGTGTAAAAATATGGTTGTTCCAGGGTACAAAGATTGTAAATACGGCCCTGCGTGTATAACAATACCGTGAATACATGTTCCGCTCCTTCGGCCAACGCCATTTATCAAGAAGCGCGTATTTTTATTTTACCGCATTCACCCTCGCAACACCAGAACCACCTCCACCGGTAGCCGGTGTCTTCTAGGGACTCGACGCAATCGCGCTTATCGTCCATCGGCGAGATCGGTTCGTAAGTGTTTCCAAAGTGTCCGTTTACATAATATACGGGTGTATTATATAACCTATAATAGGTGTGAAGTGTTCGAAAATAACCGGCAACACGGGATGGACAGTTTTTCTTCCGCGTCGCGGAAACCTTGCTGTTTATTCTTTTTATTTCTATTTGTTCTTTTTGAGATATATCGATCAGCGGGGGCATTTGGTATTTGAATTATACGTACATAGATTAGACCGAATTATTCGTCCATTTCAATTCACTTTTGTCAATTCCTCGTGGATGGGATAATTTATAATTCGATAACTCTCTCCTGTTCTCACTACCTCCGCGAGGACGCCTCCGCGTGCAATACTGCAATTTAATACGCTTCCGACGTGTACATGACAAGTGTATAATAACGCACTGCAGAGATAACGACGGCGGGCACAATATTAATTAACATAACGTTAATTGCATTTCATGCACGCCGATCACCATGACTACCGCAAATGATTTGCTGCATTTAGAGGTCGGATACGCGTGTAAGCGAAACAACCATACGCGTTTCGATAATCAAATGAAAATTTAAATCTCATCGGACGTGCAATAACGCTATGTTAATTTACAATATTAGCTAATACAATTATATTCGCAGAAAAAAAATAAATGTTTTGCGCAGCAGTGCTCATGGTATCGATTATAAATGTATTACCGGCTATATTAAAATGATTGTGCTGCGCGCACCATCGTGTATAGTAATCGAAGACGGTTAACCAAAGAGCGTAATATTATGATGGTTTCGCCGTGCGACAAAGAACGGTGCTCGCATAAACATCGATTGATGTGAAATCGGGGGAAGTATGTAACGTGTACAACCGTAATGCGGCATGTTTGGGATAATTTTCAGATATGTCAAAATCTGTACGTTTGATTTTGACTCATTAATATATAATAACTAGTATGTATAATAAAAATAAACTGTTAGCATAGAATATTGATTATTGATTATAACTAAAGATAATAGTTTTTTGTTTATTATATAAGATTATAACTCAAAACGTACTACTTAAGGAAAACCGAAAGAAATAAAAATATTTTTTTACAATTAATATTGACGGTAACTTAAAGATTACATATCAGAGTATTAAGTTCAGTAAAATAAACAAGTTTAATGATAATACAACTCAACCAGGGCCAGATTTAAGGGAGGGCAACCGGGGCGAAAAATTGTTCGTTTTATTTGAAGAATAATTTGGGGCCAGAGGGTGCCCACTCCTTTGTTACCCCGAAGCCTCCACACATCTAAATCCGGCTCTGAACTCAACTAATGTATACCCAATCTAATTGTTTACCACAAGTTAATACTTCAAATAGTGGTTTACAGTTTGTAGGTCATAACATAATTTTGTTTTATACTTTGTATTTATTTATTTATTTATTTATTTTTTAGCTTCTACAGGCCATTAAGGCCCTTCGCTGCTTCTACTAAGCCTCTTCATCGGTCTCTGTTGTCTGCATCCTCAATTATTGCAGTTTCATCTATTTGCATTAAGTCTTTTTTAACCCGATCTATCCAACGCTGACGTGGTCTTCCTCTGGGGCGTGTTTTATTTGGCTTAGATATCACAACTTGTCTCATTTGGCTGTCCTTATTTCGCTTTATGTGACCAGCCCATTCCAGTCTCTTTGAGACAAGATATTTTAGGATATTTGGTCCATTAAAGATTCTTTCAATATTTGCATTTGTTCTCCTTTCGTACTCCCCTGTTTCTGTATTATATATGGGACCATATATTCTTCTGAGGATCTTTCTTTCAAATATTAAAAGCTTTGTCTTGTCCCCTTTAGTGGTGGACCATGTTTCGCACCTATACATTATTATCGGCCGTAAGTAGGAAATATAAAGCTTTTTTTTAGTTTCTCTGGAAAGGAGCTCAGATCTGAATAATTTACTCATTGCATATCCACGATTCGCCGTATTTAGTCTCAATCTAATTTCGTGTATTTTATATTTAATTAGTTAGTTATATTAAAAATAAAGGTTATTTGTTAGTAATAAAAGTTGGAATCTATTCCAGGAAGTAATTTTATTTATCATACTAATTTTAGCATTAAAATATATGTCACTAAATATCATATAAAATGTATAATTAAATATTTTTTACATTCTGAATCAAGCGTGATCTACTTGTAACAGATTTTAATAATCGTACTTATAACAAACAAATATATTAAAATAAAAAATATTTGCTAATATCTGCGATACTACTCAAAATTAATTAAATCGTATTAAAAACCGGAATATATATAAAAAAAAATTTAGATAATTTTATTAAATTATCTTTATATAAACTATTACAATTTTATTCTTACGCTATAATTATATTTTTATTACACGTAAACCTATAGTTTATAGTTGTTAGGGCCTTATTAATTTATAAATAAATGTATACTATTTAAAAATTACGTTTTCAATCGTCTTCTTGTATCATCAGATCCATACATATCTAGTATGAAAACCTGTCAAAAAAAGGATTGAAAACTTATTCTTAAGAAGTTTTAGATCTGTTACTATCTCTTGATTATAATTTAGACACCAAAGAAAATATTAGCGATTTTAGTACAGATTCTGAATATAATTGCAGTGCAGATAGTAGCTAATTGTAGTTTATTTGAAAAAAATTGTTTGTTAATTTTTATTTTCTGTATGTTATAAATCCTTATATTAATATAGAAAATAAGTTGAGTATAATAAAATAATTACTCTGTTTATGTATAACTTGCTCTAATTTTAATTAAATTTGTAATTTTAATGAATATTAGTGATGTTATATCACCTTGAGATGTAATTTAGGTTTTGACCATGATTTTCCTTAAATACGCCGCTGTGGAACGTAGTATTGATGTTAAAAAGGTTTGTATCGTAATTACAAAATTGGGTACGCATGGTAAGAGAACATTCATTATAACGGAATTTAATTTATAATCAGAACTAAACAGTAAAAAAAACCTTGAGAGAATAAATGCCTCCATAACTCCCTTCCCCCAAATTATGCAACTGGTTACTGCGTACGCTACGGTCAACGTTATTGCGTTTTAACACGATTCATCAATATGGACATTGGTTTAACGATTTCGTACTATTCAATTACATTTAACATTTTCTGTAAACGTTTATTTCGAATCGACGAAATAATACTGCACCCAGTAACCTTGTATCTCAATATTTGGGATTTGAGACGGATGGATGATCTCTAATTGAGTCGCATATCAATTTTGTTCATAGATTTTATATGATTGATTGTTTGAGGGTAACATAGGTGTAAAAAATGTATAAATGTTCTTAAACCAAATTTGTACCATAAATATTGGTAAAATTACGAGGGTGATGAGGTATTTATGTTTTCTTTGTGATAACATTTTTTTTTGTTTTAAAATTGGTACATTAAAAGTTAGATAATTCAAATCCGCGTTACCGAAATAGTATCTAAAATTCTTATCAAATTTTTAAGTTTAAAATAATGCAAAATGATTAGTATTTTCACGAATATTGATAATTATTTTGGTTTATTCTATATGTGTACAATTTTGAATATATTAGTTGATAAAATTAAAATTAGAATTTATCAGAAATTGTTTACATTGTTATTTTTTTCGAATACGTACAAATAAAATATGTAATAACTGCAGTGTACGCATTCTACGACCTACAAAAAATGCCAGTTTGTTTTCCTTTGACCATTTCGTTCTTCTCTAGTGATGAGCTTTTGACTATAAATCGACACACGGTCCACATACTCGATTTATTGTCCCTATAATTTATGGGCTCATCATACGCGTTATAATGGATACTCAGTGCAACACGGACAATCCAGTCAGCAGAAACCCGGGTTGCGTTAAAACGATTTAACTTAACTGTTTCGTACGACCCGGTAATAATAATGATAATAATAATAATAATAATAATAATAATAATAATAATACATAGTACCTAAAATAATAATAACATTTTCTTTAGATTAATGAAAAATGTAATTACTGTTTTCGTCAACGAGTTATAGAGTAACAACATTTAGTGGGTGGTAAAATTGCTGTTTCAATGTAATTATAAAATATTGTATGCATTTTTATTTTATTTCGCTGGTTTGCAAGCATGTTGTGTGTAGTTGTTGGCGAATAGTGTTTAATTAGTTTTTCATTAATTTAATTGATTAGCTCCACGGCGAATATCATAATAAATATAGGTAAGCTGTACACGTGCGATATGTGTACAACAATATAGTTATTATTGTTATGAGTCAAACGAAACGGGTATTTTAATGAGAAAAACAATTATACGCATGTGATGGAAATCGTTTCTTAAATTTCGACGTACTTAAAAAGCGCGATTTACGATTTTTCCGCTTAGTTGGCCAGTTTGCTGTCGACGTGAAAGTCGACTATAATCTGTTCCTTTTTTGTCGGCCTTGATTTTTTTTTCTTACTTCCAAGCACCGTAAAGTCTAAGTACATGCGCAGGAACAACGGTGATATTTTACGATTTTACTGTGTAGGTCTAAATGTGCGAGATAATGAATAATTATTTGATTAGTAACCAGTTAAAAACAAAGAACAAATTAAGATGAATACGAATGTATAAAAATGGTGACTGAGAATCACGAGAATAATTTGTCTAATGCGATTTCCGGAAACATTTTAACTAAAGCATCCTTTTCTACCTCAAGCACCTAATTCCATTTATATTATCTATTAACCGTCTAAAAAAAAAAAAAAAAAAACTATAAGTCTTGATTTGATTTACGTTATGTAGAAGCGAATAGTTTTCACAGGTGTTAAAGGTGGTATTTTTTCTTTTTTCCTCTTGATACAATCACACCAGTTAGTGTACAAACAAATTGGGTAATTTAAAAAGGACGTGAGAATAAATGGATATTGCTAAAATATCTAGCAATAAGTATTACCCGCTCATAGCGGATGAAGAAGCGTTTTTCTCATCTTGCGGCTTTTAGTTTCGATCGAACTTTTACTAGTCGAATCGTAATATTCAACGTCAATCGCCCATTCGGCCCGCTACCACTCTTCCACTCATGAAATTCTTTGTACGCACTCGTGAACTACCGGCTGTTCGTAGTCGCCGTCCATACTGCCAAGTGTTTCAAGGAATACTTTCGATTTCAACGCGTTTGTAACTGTTTCCAATTGACAACTCTCCGAGTTAATGATCAAGGAAAAATCGAAAAAAAATAGTCATCGTTCAACGGTGATGATGATTTTGTATCTGAATTTACATAATCAACGGATCTACTAAGTCGACAGAATATTTATAAAGTGTTTCATCGGGGTAACATTAAAGGTAGGGCATGCGGAAAAAATCACTTAAAATGTTCAACCCGTCTAGTAAAAATATTCCCAAAAACCCCAATTCTCATAAAACCGAATAACTTCGCTGACTCACCCAAAAGTGCGACACTAGGTTGACGTCGATCATGCGCTTGATCTGCTCGTCGGTGTTCTCCATCAACGGTGCGCTGGCCACGATGCCTGCGTTGTTGATTAGCACGTCCACTTTGCCCCATTTTTCCTCAACCGTCCTGGCTAGCTCGTTTACCTGGCTCGGCTCTGCTACGTTCGTAGTGTAATAATCGGCTATCGCATCCTTGCCAGTTCGGCCGCCGTTGATCATGTCTGCCGTCTCCTTGACGCCATCCGTGTTTATGTCCACGCATACTAGTTTTGCACCCTCCTTGGCCAGTTGCAAGCTCATCTCCCGACCCAATCCCCTGCCAGCACCCGTCACCTATTCATCGAAAATACTTATGTATTAGGTTTAGTTTTTATTATACTTTTATATTATTATATAAAAAACCCGAAATCTCTTCATACATCGGAATAGTTTGGTCTCGATGTGGAGAAGCAAAATGATTAAAAATATGTTATTAGCCAAAAAAAAAAACAAATAAAGCAAAATTCCTTAAAAGTTACAGGCCTAATTTAGTTATTACGGATTTATGGAAGTATTGTCTAAAACGAGGCTTTGAAAAATTAATGGATTCAAAGATAGAGAGAGAGAGAGAGAAAAGGTTTTTGTTGACAGCGCTGATCTTAAATAGACCTTCAGTCCAATCGTGCTGACAGAGAATAATAAAACATTATTAATTAATAATAATTAACAACACTGATTATATTATACTAAACCATAATAAAACCAGAAATGGTGTACGTTCTTAACTGCGGATAAAAAAAAGAAAATGCGTATAAAATAAAAATCCCGTGTGACAAAACGTATATAAAAGTTGATATAACATAGCGTGATGACTTTTGAAATGTACCCATTTAACGTTACGACCACCGTCGACTTAAACGAATCTCCATTTCGAAGTTAAGCAAAATAAGGAAAAACGAGTGTAGTATAGTTATTTTTCCCGTCTATTCAATTGATTAAACCATCTTGTTAATCCTAGCTGGACAAATACAATGAACAGTGAGCGTTTTCTGCGAATCACCCTGCGTTATGCACGGTTTATTTTAGAGACGTATATTTAGTGACATACATATTACACATTATGGTATCAACATCCGTGTTTGTAGTATTTGTGGGTAGACATCACCAAAACAATTGACTCTGTTAATGTCTCGAGTAAGCGTACCTCTACGACGTACTTAACGTTAATGTACATTTTATTACTCCTGCGTCGTTTAAATTTTATATATACTTACTAGTACGACTTTATTTTTTAAAGATTTTTCCACTGGATATATGGTTACAAATGCTAAGTGGATAATCGAATATATCGAATGAATAATTCCGAATAATATTTTCGTGATAATTGGTAATATGTCCATTATGAAGTTTGAAGATACCTCTTCTTCTGAAAATAATACAACACAAAACAATTATACAAATAATCAAATCTAATTGGTTGCTGATGGCTTCTAAATCGTAGTTTATTAGTTAAATTCATTTTAGTTTTAATGTTTGGTTGATTGACGATCGTTTTATCGTTAAAAAAGTAAAAAAGAGAACGAAGTAGTTTTCAAAACGGTTTCATTGTTCTTTACCAAATCTGTAAACGAGTCTATTCACAGGAGCGAGGAAATAATTATATTGCAATCGAATATTTTTGTATGTGATTGAAATCGAATAACGTAAATCAATTAATCTTATTTACTATTATATTTATTGAATAGTTATGCTTGTGGTTTATTACTGTACTTCTGGCGGTCGATTGAACGACGTGGAACCGGCCACATATACTATAGTATTGCACGTCGTCGAACGGATGGAAAAGTAAACATTGAGTATAGTATGACACGTGTACAGGCGGCGTACTTATCTACATATTTATAGTTCGAATTGACAATATGTTTTTACGAGGGTATAATACTCTCAGCGGACCTCTGCGAAGGTTACGACGCGAAGGCAAATCGCTAGTATTATGTATAATGTACGTCAGGCATGTGCGGTTCTCGAACGCGATTGGATAAGCTCGTCGATCGTGATGGACGGGGGAGATGAGACCGATGTGAGTTCATAGTGTACACACGTACCGCGGTACGTACGTGTGCATATCGGATATGACAAGCGCAGGGTCGGGCAGAGGGAAAAGTTTCGAGACTTCTAGAGAGACGCTGCGGCGAGGCAAATCTGAATAGATAGGGTTTGATATACGGCGTTGGGGGATG
Organism: Sipha maydis; assembly: GCA_034509805.1. NCBI lineage: Eukaryota > Metazoa > Arthropoda > Insecta > Hemiptera > Aphididae > Sipha > Sipha maydis. The sequence continues at coordinate 52,183 of JASXSY010002557.1, read as the reverse complement.
ACGGTAAGACGGAGCTGTCCCATACCCGTGCCGTGAAGGATGCGTAGTGCGTGCGTGCGTTCGGGTGCAATATAATAGTAATAGTAATAATAATGTATACGATATTTTGCGATCGTCCCCCGGGAGATGAACGTTTTTTTATTCGTTTCAACGCGAAGAGAGAAAAATTAGAATAGTATACTTATGTGCATCGAAACGTTTACACACTGGCTACTGCAGCACTGTGTATGTGTGTGTGTGTGTGTGTATGTGTGTGTGTGTGTGTGTGTGTGTGTGTGTGTGTGTGTGCGTGCGCGCGCGGACGATACACCGCTGTTACTGCCGTATTCGTAGCAGGACAGGGCCGGTTACTGTTTGAAAATTAAAAGTTGAAGTCTCCCGGGACGTGCCTCGAGGGTTACGCGCCGATGGTCTTTAACGCGTGTACATATATTTATATACACACGCAATGTTCCTTCTTATACGATTGGCGATCTGTCTAACGGTATTGGACTCAACCCTCCGGGGTCCGACCTTTTGCTAAAGGAACCACATATTTTATGTACCTCACATTTTAAAAATAAATGAAAACTAAATTCACTTTTTCTCTATCCAATTGCTTATACAATAAACGATTTTCATAGCGTTCATTTATTTATGACGCATGTATACATATTACGTGCATTTCTATTAATATGCAAAGCGATTTAGCAGTGCACATTCATTTTTTTCTGTTCGATTTGTAAAAAAAAAAAATTAAAATAAATTTTACTTTATCTTAATTCCAAATACATATGTACTGTATAACGATATTTAACATTAATACAAATGATTAATTTTAAAGCAATTTTTATTAAGTCTTTTCAAATTTTTTAATATAATTTAACTTGTAATATATTTTAATTTTGTATTCTAAAATATAATTTTTTTTTTTTTTTTATAAACTTAGAATATCAAACAAGTTCCTAGTTAAAATTGTTTATTTATAAGTGTTTAAATTTTCAATAAGTTTAGTATATTGTGACTCGCAAATAGCTGCACTGTTATATAGCTTGTTTAAATTGTAAACACTTATTAATAATGAAATTATGGTTTAGATGGATTTAATTTTTACCAAATTCTCAGAAAAATATTTAGCTGCAAAGTAAATGGTTAAAAATTTGATGTCACCATAAGAAAACTCAAAAAATAATAAATGTAAGCGTTTATTTTTTTTTTAGTTTTATTTTATTAGTCTCTTATTTTATATTAATGTTTTTAAAAATATATGAATAGATAACGAAAATTAGTGTCTAATTACTAACTATTACTTAGTATTAATCTATTAAAGGTCAATAAATCTGTAATGTAAAAATTAGAGTATCAAACTTTGTAAAAGATACCTTTTTTTTGGTATTTAGGTATTGATATTAATTTATAGAAGTATTTTAAAAAGCTTTAAATTTTAACTTTGACGGAACCACATACTCTTTATGACGCTTACTTGTGTATTGTAAGCCTTTATTTCGAAGAGATTATTTTTCAACAAGTCTACATTTGAAGAACGCTTCTTTAAGACACTCGTATACTTAGACTCAGAATGAGACAAATTAATATTATTATACTTAAAATATAAAAATCAAGAAGAATATTGACTTTAAACACTCGCAATAAAAAAAATAAAATTCTAAACAGACAACTTTTAGGAAAAAGTTTTTAAGTTAAGTTTTTACTTTTTTTTTAGGAAAAGAGAAGAGCATTATATAACATACAAGAGTGGAAGAAATAGGTCGCAGATTGATTATTTTATGTGGAGGAGAGACAATATAAAAAGAGTAAAGGATTGTAAAGTAATTCCTGGAGAGTGTGTAATAACACAACATAGGTTGATGATAATGGAAGTATGGTGTAGTGGAAAAAAGATGAACAAAAGAAGGAATACAGGGAAGGAGATCAGAATTAGGTGGTGGAAATTAATAGGAAACAAAGAGAAGGAGTTTATAAAGAAATTAAAAGAAAAAGCTGTGTGGAATGTTGAGGGAGATATAAATGAGGTTTGGAAAAGGATGGTCACTTGTGTTAAGAACATAGCAAAAGAGGTTGTTGGTGAAACCAAAAGTAGTTTACCAGAAGACAAGGAAACGTGGTGGTGGGATGAGGAGATTCAGAGAGTAGTAGCGAGTAAGAAAAAGCAATTTAAGGTATGGCAGAAAAGTAGGAAGAGGGAAGATTGGATAGAGTATAAAAATGTATGTAAAATAGTGAAAAGTGCTGTAAGCAAAGCAAAGCTTAATAGGTATGATGAGTTATATGAGCGGCTAGGAACACAGGAAGGAGAAAAAGAAATTTATAGACTGGCGAAGGTCAGAGAAAAGCGATCCAAGGATTTCCAAGATGTTTGGTGTATAAAAAATGAGGATAAGAGAGTTTTAACAAATGATGAGGATGTGAAAAAAAGATGGAAAGAATATTTTGAGAAATTACTGAACGAGGAATATCCAAAAGAAGTTTTAGAGAGTATGTCATGGAATGAAGGATTGATTGGTCTAGTGGGCGAGGAGGAAGTGAGAGATGCGGTGAAGGCGATGAAAAAGAAAAAAGCGGTAGGACCAGATGGAGTACCTGTAGAGGTGTGGAAAATGTTAGGAGATGTAAGCATTGGGTGGTTGAAAAATCTTTTTAATAAGATACTGATAGAGGGAAAAATGCCAGAAGATTGGAGAAAGAGTTTTATTGTACCAATATTTAAAGGAAAAGGAGACATACAAGAATGTGGGAACTATAGAGGAATAAAGCTCATGAGTCATAGTATGAAGATCTGGGAAAAGATTATAGAGAAGAGGATAAGAAGTGAGACCTCGATATCAGGAAACCAGTTTGGTTTTATGCCAGGAAAATCGACAATGGAGCCATTATTTTGTGTTAGGCAATTAGTAGAGAAGTACAGAGAAAAGAATAAAAAACTATGCATGGTGTTTATAGATTTAGAAAAGGCGTATGACAGGGTGCCAAGGGAAGTTTTAAGATGGGCATTAATGAGGAAAAATGTCCCAAAAATGTATGTTAATTTGATCCAGGATATGTATGAAGGGTCGAGTACTAGTGTCAAGAGTCGGTGTGGAGTATCTGAAGGTTTCAGTATAGGAGTAGGTGTGCACCAGGGGTCAGCTCTAAGCCCCTACCTGTTCTCAGTGGTAATGGATGAGGTTTCAAAGGAGATACAGGGTGAGATACCATGGTGTATGATGTTTGCGGATGATATAGTTCTGATAGGAGAAAACCTAGAAGTTGTCAATAATAGGTTAAATGAGTGGAGGTTAGCCCTCGAAGAAAAGGGATTGAGAGTTAGTAGAAATAAAACTGAGTATATTGAGTATGATTTTGGACAAAGAGACCAAGAAGTTGAAGGAATGAGGAGACAACTGACAATAGATGGTGATGTGATAGGTGAAGTTGAGAGCTTTAAATACTTAGGATCTTTTGTTCAAAAGGACGGGGGCTTTGACATTGATGTAAAACATAGGATTAAGTGCGGGTGGATGAAATGGAGAGAAGCATCGGGCGTGTTATGCGATAAGAGAATTCCAATTAGGCTGAAAGGTAAATTTTATAAAAGTGTAGTGAGACCAACTATGCTGTATGGTTCAGAGTGTTGGGCGGTTAACAGGAGAATAGAACAAAGTATGAGTGTCGCGGAAATGAGAATGCTTAGATGGTTGAGTGGAGTGACAAGAGAAGATAGAATAAGGAATGAATACGTGAGAGGTAGTGTTGGTGTAGCGCCAATTGTGGACAAAATGAGAGAAAATAGGCTGAGATGGTTTGGGCATGTGATGAGGCGAGAGGAAACGAATGCAGTAAGAGTGGTTATGAAGATGGACGTTGAAGGGAAAAGAGGAAGAGGAAGACCAAAAAAGAGATGGTTGGAGACTTTGGAGAATGACATGAGGGCTGTCGGTGTGTGCAGAGGAGATGTGATTGACCGAGTAAAGTGGAGGTGTAGGACAAGGGTGGCCGAAACAAATAGTTGGGAGGAAGGCGAAGTAGAAGAAGAAGAAGAAGACTAAACAGACAACTTTATATTCACGTAATCATGAAGAATACTAATAATGATAGCAAAAGTGACGCCGTGTCTCTATGTATGCTGTGGTCCTTATACTATTGAAAATTCTGTCACTTATGTATATAAATGCGATTATACTGGCCTCTAATAGCTTATTTTAGTATTAAAAACCATAGGAACGCATTCTACATATATGGATAATACATATCAAATAAATAACTGTGATAAATATATGTTAATTAATCGATGATTATTCGATTTAAAATTTTAAAATATAGATATTCTAAAAAAGTATTTAAAATACGTATAATGGAATACTTTAATTAAAATAATTTTACTCAAATATAATACAAAACATAGGTTAAATTGAATCGAAGTATAGTCGTATGTCTTGGTAAACAAAACGATCATTATAAAAAAATATTTAAAACAATTATTATTATTGGTGAATCACTATCAAAATATATGTTATTTTTAAGTGTTTTAAGAGTAAATCATTGATAACGTTATATTTAAGTTATTTTTAATTAAAATAATATAATTATTAATGAAATATTAATTGTATAATATTTTTAAGTCGTGTTAATTTAAAATTAATATTTCTCAAATTTTGTTTGTTTTCCTACATGGTGTAATGGCCTAGATAGCCTAAGCACTTACAGAAAGATAAAAAAAAATTTATTTTCGAGGACTGACGTCGAGTAGAGTATTTTTAAATGTGTGAAATTTTATAAAATATACTTTGTAGAATTTAACTTTAAGATTTTATTATAATTTACGAAACAAAGAACGAAATGTCCAAAACAGGGAAGTAACTCGTCCCAAAAGGAACGGATTCTTGGAACGAGTTATTTTTGTAGGAGCGAAGCTTATAACAGTTTCCTTTAAAAATAAAGGAAAAATAACATGAATGAATTCTTTATATTGAGAAACTTTAACGAAAATTACAGTTCCTTGAAATTGTAAAAAACAAATTTTTAATTTTACTTTAGTTTTTCTTTGTTTCCACGCCTTAACAAATAAGTTTTACTTTAGTTGATTTACACGAATAATCAAACAAATGTCGTATAGAAAGTTTTATTATTAAAAAAGTATTAACTTCTATGAAATATTATCGTAAACCGAAATAACATACCTACGTTAAAACTTTGTATAATTAAAATTTGATAACAGATAAATTTAAATTTATAGAAAGTATTTGTATGTGTACATTTTAGTTTTCAATAGAGGTGGTAAAGGTTTTCACGACCCAAAGTAGTAAAAAAAAACCCCCCCTTTTTTCCGCAAGAAAATGTCTACTCACATCAAATTACCATTCCCACTACACTTATTTTATGATTTAAATATTTTCTGAAAATATTATGAAAATACGCATGTTTTGCGTTAATAAAATATAATAATGATTAAACGGAAACAACCCGGCACCATCGGTTTGCTTTAAAAATCAAACAGAAGCAAATACACACCTTGCTCTTCTCCAAATTACGCCACTGCATTAAAAATTATGTAAAGGTACTATAAGTTACCGTTGCATTTTATTATTTTTATTATAACGTTTATAATAATATTTTGTTATCATTCATACTCAGTAATTATGTAGTTATCATAAACTTATTGCATGTATAACTTATTGTATGTATTACATTTGAACCGTAAATATTATTTATTTTAAAATATTTGCAGTTCATTTATATTATAAATAAAATTACACATCAAATAGTCAACTACATTAGCCTCAACTCAGTTTGAAACGTATACAATAACATATATTATTCAATAAAGGTTTTCTACTTATGTTGTCAGGGTTAACAGGACAAATGTATTAAACTGGTTACAGACAACATATAATAAGTGATATCATGAGTCATTTGTGTAGATAAAACCAAATATTTATAGGTACCGAATGGCCGTTAGTATTTTTATACATTCATATTTTTTTTAAACAAACCTATAGAACAACTTTAAATAGGTCTGTATTATAACCAGATTTTTCAAAACCATTTCTGTTTAGTAAACCGCTTTCGAATTTACAAATAAAGTAATTTACTGTATTATGATTGACGGATTAATTTGTTGAAATCTACTTATGGGAACGAATGAAGTTTCAAATTATTTACAGTAGGTAGTACTTTATTTAATCAATCGAATTTTTAATGTGATATACGTAGATAATCGTTTGTAAATATTTCGATAATATAGCGTTCAAAATTTTACCAATCGATTTATGTTTGTTTTTTGAACTTGATGTTATGTACGCACAACTAATACCAACCAGTATCGCTCAGGGTTAATTTAATTACTGTCGTACGAAATAAAAAAATTGTCCATTAGTCCGTATCGAAGGTGAGATGTGTGACGGTCAGAGTTCTACATCACACATCTCACTTTTCGTACGAGTCCAAACATAATGTTAAAATGAATACATTTGCGTAACCGTTGTATATTATTAAAAACGAAACAAAAAGGCTATCTATCGCTATCGTATCTACGCTATTATGTGCGTATCGGTTCAAATTTCGATTGCGATATTGGTTTGGGTGAGTGTTCAATAATTTTGTTTCAGTAAACAATTAAACGATATTTAGTGATCGCTGTGTAGGACATTGCGTACTCACAATTAATTATTTAAATAACGTAGCACTTTCAATACGAGCTTAAGACATTAGTGAGAAGGTAGAAGGAACACTGATGTAAAATGTTAAATGAAAATATATTCTTTTTGACATGGATGACACGCGTGTGTGAAAATGTGTATGCAAGTAACTACTTCTTAACTCTTTGCATAACCTTCTGATTAATATTAGATGTTCTACCTGTATTTAATTATGTGTTCTAATAACGACGCAAGGCGACACGATTTGTCTATATTTCAATATCATTTCCTTTTACTGTCGATTTGCATTTTTCGTGAACAGATGACCTTGTTTTTACCTTTGATCTATTTTTTCTTGTTATTTATACCTATTTTATGCCACTTTAAATTATAATACGTATATAATTTATTGTTTACTGTATATGTGTTGAAGAAACTAATCATGAATATAATAATAAGTATTTATGATAAAATTGTCGTAATGACAATAAATATTTTAAACGAACAAAAAATAATAACAACAAGAAAATATCGCTACGATGGTAAGTAACAATAAAAAAGAAAATAACAATCAGTAAGTCGACAATAGCGAATTAAATAAAAAAAAAAAGAATAATAATTGTAGACCTGTACACCAAGTGTGATCTAAACGGTACGCTCCGCAAACGACGAATCGATGGGATAAGGAAACTGTCGAGCGGTCTTGATACCCGGTGCAATGCCAGAATAACTCCGATTATTGCCCTATGGGGTGGGATAATTGAACAAGCGATGCAATGCCGGAATTACTCTGGCTATTGCACCATTGCTCAGTTCGCAAAACTACTCGATCGGTTTTGGGAGGGGAGACCTTTTTTCCTAATCGTGTAAGTCGCCTCTGGTAGGTCTTCCTCCGGTTTCGGAAAGAAGGTGAATGATAACTTCTGTCGAGTCGCCGGGGTTTTTATATTCGCTAGATAGGCGGTTTCGATAAATAAATTAAATATTAAATAAGAATTTTATTAATAATAATTGAACGAGAGTCATTAATAATAATCTATGTATAAAGATGCAAATGTATTATAAGAATATATTTTAATAATGATCCGCGTTTATATACGGTAGTATCGATAAACGTACTCGTTGATTAGGTAATCTATATATATATAATATATAAATAAAAATGTATAACCATAAAGATGATTTGGGGATATGATAATTATATTGTAACAATAACCTGTGTTTCAGAAATGTAAATATAACATTAAACAAAGTAATTAATTCGGCGCAAACGTTTACAGTATATTGAAATTTATAAATTAACTATTGGGTTTACTACAAATATTATATAGGTACTTTCATAGTCTTCAAATTAAATTGATTACGATATCAATCATGTGACGTTGGTCAGTGCTATATTTAATACGTTGTAACATCAACGGACGATAACTAGTGGATCGCGGTAGACTTTCTGTCTTGTTTAATGTTTTAAATAATTTCTACTATCGTGAATGAAAAAAAAGACAAGAATTTGTATTTTATTCGAACGATCACGCTCAGATTATTATGGTCGTTTTGTAACAAATATTTAAAATTTTTAAAATTATTTAAACTAAAATAAATCACTCGCCGACCAGTGGCCTATGCAATAATTATCGATCAATGATTTTCGTACCGTTGGTCGGAGATGCTGCGCCTTTGACGTGACGTTGTCCAGGTTCCATGTCGACCGTTTTGTTCGATGTTTTCGCGTGTTTTTTGGTCACCGGCGGTTCGTCGACGACTATGTGTGCAATTGTGTTTCTAATTGTGATACGCAGCTATCGCGTAGGTATTGCGAACGTACTAGGAGCGGATCATGTGCTGTACACCCGAGGGGGGTAAACCAGGTCGCGGCTGCAGTCGCGCGATCATGATTGACCTTTATCCGCGTGCGGTAGACGACGCGGTTGCCTTGACGCGTTCAGGTCTTGTCGACGGCCGTTTGTTATTCTATCCCTCCTCCATCCCATCGCCCCCGCTAAATGTTTTCGTCATTACACGCACCCGTTTCCCTGCCTTAACGCGTCAATGTAAATCCACTGCAGTGCCTGTACTCGCGGGTCTTGACAGTTGTACCCGAAAAACGTGTATTGTTATCATGTGCCTACTATAGGTACGTGTCAGGAGCGTGCCCAGGGAAGAGGTTTTGGAGTTCAACCTCTCCACTCCCTCTCGAAATTTTAACGAATTAAGAAAAAAAAAAAAACTATCGCTTAACGTTTTCATACAATTTAAGTTTGGGATCATAAACATTTGCCAGGGTTATCTATACAACCCATTGCCGATCTATCTAGTGCTATAAGATTAACGGTTACCAAAATTATCGTCTCGTGAAATAATTACAAATTGAAGTACATGGTAGTAAAAATATTGAACTCGAGAAAACAGTTTCTAGGCACGCTCCCGATACGTGTACACCATTGCAGTTTGTACACGTTTCATACGGTCCGGATAGTGTAACGTAAATAATGCAACGCGTTGCCTAGAACAATGGTTAAGAGGTATCGGTAGGTAACAGCACGAAGCTACGGACCCTTAGCTAAGACTTGAACAGCGACTGAGACTCGTTTTTCGTACACGCGTACGCACTCCGTGAACATTACTTGGGTAGTAATTGTTCGGGCCGGGAGCATAAAAAAATATTACGCGAGCCCGGATACCTGTAAAACAAAATTACGTACCACTAATACCTAGCTCTTACAATTATGGAGAAATAGCTGGGTGTGTAGTGGTGTTATAGCTCAGATAGCAGTGGTCGGGATCGCCGGGCAAATACTGTCGAGCTATGTAGTGCGTGTCGTGCAAAATGTGTATTTGTGTACGAGTGTGTATATGGGTAGGTGTGTTTACAACATAGAATTACAAAAAAAAATGGTAACACGGTTGTTGGTAATAATTAATTGCTGTATAATACACAAATTAAATAAACACAAATATATATATATATAAAATCACAGCAACTCAATAATGGTAAGTAGGTATACAAAATACTAATAAATCAATGCCTTTATGGCTATCACAGTATACAATATATCGTGGCCCTTCTGGCCCAACAGAATGTAATAATAATAATAAATAAAACAAAAACTCACAATTTGCCGGTGCACTGCTGGCCAGCCGCTACCTGCTCTCTATATAATAATATCAAATACACAGAGAAAAAAAAACAGCTTTGAAATTATAATAAAATTCACAACATATAGTGGCGATTCGCGCACACGTAAATGTGTAAATTATATAATTTATTTAATAATAATAAAATTTGTGGCGATTTGCGCACACAATAATAATAAATAAAGTGCAGCGATTTGCGCATGCATATAAATATAAATAAAAATATAAATCAGTGGCGATTAGCGCACACTATAAAAAAACAATAATAACAATTATAAAAATGCTGGCGATTCGCGCCTGTTAACACCAAAATCCGTGACCACGTTCGCGACGTCTTTCTCACGACCACGGACGGAAAACGATAAAAGTCACGGCGGCCGAGTTAATTATATTACGCAGCCAACGCGGCGGCATGCGATAACTTACTGGTAATCTACATATATTATATAATTCACAAACGATAATAAATAAAAATAGAACAATAATATGAGCGTATGTGTGTGTGACCAGCTAATCTCCATATTATGATTATTGTTGCGCCGCTGCAACAGTAATCGTCGATTTGCGTTGTCAGTACTATTGGTTATACACATTCGTCATCCGTTCTCGCCGTATGGTGGTCGTACGATTGTTTTAGCACCATTTTGTCGGACCTGTAAACCGCGACCGAGTGCAGTCACGTCGTCGACTGCCTTCAGCTACAAAATCTTCTAGGACGTTTTTATATTTTATACCCGGACAACTACTACGCTAGGGTCGAAGCGGTAACGAGTAGTATATTTGCGCCCAAGGCGAGGCTCCTCTAACGACGCGCTCCGCGTAATTCAATCTATTTATATCACGGTTCGAGTCAATTCCCAATTTTTAAATATATTCCAATGTGATCATGGAACTACATTTTTTCGGCCGTTTTGATAAATTTAATACAAAGCCTTCGTTGATGTTAATTGCCGCGAGAGTTATTCTTCGCTTTTGGTGTCAATAATTTAAATGCATTCGTGACTCTAAAATAAACTGTAACACGACCCTAATTTTATTGCACCCTCGGTGACCGCCATTTTTGTCAATTTCTAGTTACGACCCTGCCTAGGGTATACGGGTCGGTACAGTCACTATATGTTATGTATACGGTTTAGATGTAATCTAGTTGTAGTAATAAGGTTCGTGTAAATGTTGAGTAAAAACATCCGATCGGGTACATATACTACTACATGGTATCGGGTTCAATTGTGATCTATAATGCTGATTTTCATTATTCCCAAGTCAATACTTAATAGTATTAAATATATGATTATGTTTGTTATTGGTTGCCTGTTCAATTGAATAGTACTAATTACCTATTGAGAATCATTCGAAAAATAGAAAAATTTTGTTTTTATCAAAATGATTTCAACCTCGAGAAAATATCAACAAAGTCTATTTTTCTCGAACATTATTAAGTATTTAAGCTGAGTATAAACAAAGAAATAATAATTATATCTAAAAAAAAAATATATTCAAAATAAAGTAATGAAATTCGATGGTCTAATTTTGTTTTTAAATTAAATTAATTTTTTCTTGAGGTTTTCAAAATAAATTATACTACGAAAAAATTATTTTCTCAAAATATCTACACCAAATACATTTATCTCAGAATAATAACAGGAAATTTATAATTTGTAGAAAGTGAGTTGTCTGTCCTTATCGGAATATCGAGAACAGTAAAACAAAATCTGTTGAGTTAGTTGATAATAAATCATGACGTACGCATACTTTCATAGTAACAAAACGTAATAAAATCTCAATTCAATTAAGTGTATTACCAATATTATATTTTTATCTTTTATAGCACTTTACGTTTATGATCTTTTTTCACTATTAAAGTTATCGAAAGAATATCGAAATTTATTATCATCTGATTTTATTACTAGGTATGTATTTATCTATAAAGGTATCACTGTTATATCGAATGATATATTTGCGCCGAGTATGTGTTTTGTAGTCGAACGTATGAGCATTTTATAACACTCATATTGTTATTTGTTTTCATTAAATAATACTATAAAACAATTATATTATTCGATAACATACTTTATAATAGTCAGAAGCTGTTTAGCATGCAGTTGTAATCACTAGGATTATTCGTGGTTTTGTATACGAGTTAATAATCATTATGGCAAACTGTTAAGGGCGTTGCGTTAAGACTTTTATGCGTGTGAACGGAAGGAAAAAGCTGTGCTAGTGCTAGTGCTAGAAACTTGAACGAGAACATTTTTCTCGAAGACGAAATAACAATATATTGCTGCACATCGGCAAACAACGAGTAGGTAAAGGATAACATAAGACATGCTGTGACGCAAATCGTATACGAAATTTTGTATGTGGTGATCGGTCCGAGAGAGAAACAAGTTCCATTTGTCCAGATACGGTGGTGGATGGAGTCATTGTTTTAAGTTTAGTTTTTTTTTTTTTTTATGTGGACGAAAAACCGCGAAACTAGCGTACTGCTTTAACCGTCATGTCCGTCTATTATGTACGCGACAAGGTGATTGATGGCAGTTAAGGTACGTTTTCCTAGGCGCGACATGTTGTCAATATCTGTTTATACGAAAATAGTATCAACTGTTTTGCAAGACGCGACAGGTCACGGCGACTGAACTTTGGGTCATAGAGCAGTACCGCGCGACACGTCGTGACGACCCTAGAGAAATGTACCATATGGCTATGGCGTCAAAATTAGTTTTTTCCCCATCGGATGGTGAAATTCTTTTACAAGAATTTCAGGCGAACTCAATTTTATATGATTTGGCTAATGCTAATTATAAAAATATTATAATCAAGGGTATCATCTGGAAAGAAATATTCCTCAAAATTGGAAAATCAGGTAAGTAAAAAAATTCAAATCTTTTCGATTAATTGATAAAAATTATCAATTTTTAAGTAATTACTAGTGTTTAATTGAACGCAATTTAATAATTTAGTTGACGATACAAAAAAGCGATGGAAGAATAATATTTTCCGGCGTTTACTAGTGGGTCTTCAAGACTATTTATTAGTCTAGTTAGATCTCAGTGTCTTCAAGCAGTACTCAAGTTGGGTTCCATGATCTTGCAGATTTTACTAAAAATGTTTAGTTTGTAATTGTTTTGGTGTATGGTATAAAAAAGTATATTATATGATATTTATTAGACCTAATTAGTAGTTAATTTTTATCATAAATATTATTTGGGACCCGACTCGGATACGCCCATAATTCGGCGCACAGATTTGCACAGATAAATATTATTACGTTCAATTTAAATTATAATTACTTTTCCGGACCAATAATCGAATTCATCCGCACACGCGAACGTGTAACTTGTTTAAACGTATGTAGGTGTCAGACGCGCTAAACATATTATAGGGTCGTCGAAACTTACTCACGCGCCTGGGGAAGTGTCATTTGCACTCGTACCTATATAACGCAATCGAAATTAATATTCAGTTGCTTTTCCGCTTTTTGCGAATCGAATGTTGGCGTGTTATATTTTAAGTATCACAAGCTTTGTTGTAAAGCATTTTTTCTTTCTTTCAAAGCGCGTATGGACACAGAAAAACACCACGAATTGCACAGAAAACCCGTTTACTAGTAAAACGCGTACATTGTTATCATGCGGTAAGTGCAGTGCCGGAATCACGAAAACTAGTGCCTTCGTGGTATCGAAATAGCAAAATATAATAAAAATAGCGTGGAACGAAGTAGAAAATTTCAATTGAAATTTCAATAGAAATTCGTTTTGCCCTTCTTCGCCTCTCAGTGGATCACACACTAGGCGATTCGAACACGTGACCTTTCGCGTTTTAAATACGTCGCGAATAATCATGCGAAACATGCAGTTTTATATAGGTCTATATGGGTGGAATTCACTCAGGATAATGAAACCAGTAAACATACTACAGAGTATTCATATATAAACTCTGGAAGCTTAACACGATTCTGTGGTCGAGTGTAATAACTTAAGCGTCGAAAACGTCCTTATACAGTCAAACGGATTATATTTGATTTACGTTTTCCGTACGTAGAAACGAATATCGAAATTAATGTTTACATAACGTGTTGCAGACAATCGCGGTACGGATGCGATAGTACAACTGCGAACATTACGACGGTGTTTAGCGCATATTTATACTGCTATTACGTTGCATATGGTTTTCGTCGTGCGGACCGCACTTCGGACGGAAACATTAATAAACTACAAGTTGTCCGGTTTTCGAACCGGTAGTCAAGGCAATCGATCCGCCGTGGATAATAAGATGATTATTGTGTAGGACACTCGGAGGTGCGCTTTGTCGAAACGACACGATGACGAACGAACCGGACAAGACGAAACGACGATAACTGGAAATGTTGAGTTCCGCGACATTAACACGATGTATTGTGTACGAGGTCAAATCCAAAGGTTAATTAATTTCATCGGACCACGCAACAACTGTAATATAGATGCTATTATGGTCCCCTTTTTTTTTTTATAGATTCTGTTAATTCAAAACTCGTTTTTCGCGATTCGAAACGATTCTCGTCTAAACATTTACTATTCTATTATTATCCGGAACAATTTTCGACTTCGATAAAGGTATGTATTTAATGTTAATAATTAATTTTTCTCTCCGTTCAATACAAGACGTGAGCCCTATTACGTTTATATAAATTATATCCTCTGGGGAACAAACGTTAACTGTAACCAATACATACTGTATAGATGAGAAGGAAAACTACAAGGAAAAGTTTTTTTTTTCTGTTGTACACCCAAATGTACAGTTAACTTGAAAAAAACATCGTAGAGATCAGAATGTGTATTGGTTCGGCTAAAACTGTTACAAATTGATGTTTAACTGATCACGTTCGATTTATTGATTAGTTACTTACATTGTAAACGTTTGAGATCCAGATTATTTTACAAGTTTACCTTTTTCAACAGTGTAGTTCACTAATGAGTTTTATCTTATATCATATTTATACGTATGATCGTATATTTATCTATACTTGTATTTTAACGAAAAATTGTTGTAAGAACATTTTTTTATACATACCGAATTTATCATTTTATATACCAACTTTATGGATCAGTTCTTCGTCATGTGTACCTATATAGTTTATGAATGATATCATAACAATGACTCGACGATATGGTCGAATTAAATAAACTTTTTATGTATCAATACTTCGAAACGATTAACAAATTTAACTGGAACCTATTGTGAATAGGAGAATTTTTTATTCGAAAACGAAAAAAGTTCAGTTCATCGAGAGATGGGTTATATTATTACAGTTGGGTGATGAATATAGATCATATTATGTATTTTGTGTTGTGTTTATTTTAAACTTGTATTTTCTCCGGGAGGGGTGTTGACTACATTTAGTAAACAGGTGATAATCAACAAACGGTTTTATAATAATATATACCTACTTCGAAATAATCTTTCTCTCAGGTTCATATCCCTACTCTTTACATATTCAAAAATTGGTTTTTCCCAACCTCATTTTTGAAAACTTCGGAGTTTTTTTTTACAATCCTATTATATTCGTCTATTCGTACAGATTTTGGAACTTGTTACGTAAAATTATACAAATTATGTAATATATGTTCGAAAAAAAACGAAAGAATATTTAAGGAATAGAGTGATGAGGATGGTAGCGACATGGATATATGTTATTTTCAACCATTTGATATTGGTTTTATTAACTTGCGTTACTGGTGGCGTGCAAAATCTAAAAACGTATACTGTAAGTGTTTTTAAGCACGCCCGTCGTTTTCGCGTGCAAAAAAAGTATAAAATAAATTCGAAGCACTGTAGTAAATCTTGTTTAAAAATTCAATTAAACGCTGACGGTCATCTCCTCACGCCAAAGGAAAGAGAAAAAAAAATGGTCATCTGTTCGCATGTGCATGTGTACGCTGCGTAATTTCCCCTTGGGCATAGCGTGTCGAAGGTTATGCGAACACTTATAGTACGGGAAACTTGTCCACTGGGAGTATCGGCGGTTCATGTACTAATACGCGTTCTGCTAAATAAATACATATATAACAGTCCCTAACTACTCAGGTCTATCGCGCTCTATCTCTCATTCATTCTCTCTTCTAAATTTTTCCATCACTCTCTATTCTCTCTCTCTCTCTCTCTCTCTTTTTCCTTTTCTCTCTTTCTATGTTTCTCGATTCCTATACACAATATATATAAATATTTCCGTATATCTATATATTCATATGTGAAATTTGTGGGCATATCACTCGTTTGCTTTGCTTTTGCCACTGTGAACGGAATTCCGACAGTTGTTATAGCACCGCTTTTGATAGTGGAAACCGTATATGTACGTATACAGCCCATGGGACGTATGAACAGTGGCGACCTATGTGTAGGGTTAAAATTATAAATCGAACTGTGTATTGATCATTGCGTTTTGTACACGTAGTGTATGCGTACGCACATCAATATGTTGATACGCATGCAAACAAATACACACACACACATACACACACACATACACACACACACACACACACACACTTAAGCGAGAAGATTTCTGATAGTGAAGTCGATTGAAATAAGTAAAAATTTTTCACTCCCGATTAGTATAATGATTACATAAACATACAACTTGTGTTATAATTTTGCACAGAATCCAAATTTTTTTACTATACTCAGGCCCGGCTCAAGGAGTAGGCGACAAAGGCCCGCGCCTAGAGTGGCATTTTTTCGGGACAATTTTTATGTTTAAAAAAAAATATTTGATATAATATTTACACGTAAGGGGCAGCAAAAACTAAATTTCACCTATTTTTGTTTAAACACTTGAGCCGGGCCTGGCTATACTCAAGATATGTAATAATTGCTTAATATTCTTATGTGATCGATAAAGGAACTATTGTTTGCAGCTACTGTAGTTTTACGAAATTATTTTATCTTTCGTTCAATTAACATAATGTGTTACATGATGTTTTAATTAGTATTGCATTCGATACAATATTAAATAGTTTTTTTTAAATGTCAAACATGTTGCCTATCAGTTTTTAGCGTATGAGCACATGTGATGTAGGTACGTTATTTATAAGTCTACAAACCTGAAGTATTATCCAATTTTATTATATTTTGATTATTATATAATTAAATTATTTCAGTATTTTAATCTTACGTTATACATCAAACGTTTTTGTTTTTTATGTAAAATGACAGTATAATCTTCAAAAATAATTTTACCAACTGAATTTAATGTTTTTATGTTAATACGTATCATTTGCGCCAAACGAATCCAATATATTAATATCGTGGAAATTGATACGAATTTCGTGATCTTAAATAAATCTACTTAATATGCTGAAACATAAAACTCTTCGAAAACTCCTCTCAATATCATATCATGATTTGGAATCATCGTGGGTTAATACATTTTTCGGAAACAGTTTCAAAAACGGTTGCTTAATAATTTGTGGGTTTTATGATTTTTTTTTTTTTTTTTTTAGGTTTACAAATGTATTCTAATAAAAATAATAAAGTATTCATACGTATTCATAAAAGGGTTTTTAGCAAGGTTTCGCATTCAAGCATTCACCCTTCCCAGATTCCAAAGAGGGTTAAACTGTAGTAAGTTTTGTATTTAAATTAGATAAATCGGGAATGTTCAAACGATAATCCATCACAATACTCGCAGTAAAACGGTACACACGATCATAATATTAAACTATGACCCTTTCACGAAACCGTGCGCGAACATATATTATATAGTTTGTCGAAATTATACGTTCGGATGTGCAATACATTTAGGGTGTATTAAAGCGCGCAGTGTGTATAATTATTTTATTCGATGTCCATCATTAACTGTGTCGCCGTACCACCCTACGAACGGTCACAATGTATCGGATAAATCAATTTTAAATCAATTTCAAAAATGCTATTGTTAAAATAATCAATCTTTAGTGACCACCAATTGTATACACGTATATTAGATTTGTATACGTCCGTATGTAATATACCCTTTAAAATATTGTTGTTTAAATACGGTTTCTGAGCATCCGTGTTCGGTAAAGCGATAAAGTCACCCTCGCGTGTTGTTAGAGTAGGTACGTGACTTTCAGTATTTTTTTTTTTACTATTTTTATTCGGTGTCTTTAAAAATATATATAAATATCAAACCAGTTACTGATCGATTTTAATTTTGAAAAAACAACACGAATTTTAAAATAACGTTGCAGTACATATTTTATTCAATGTTTAAATTAACTAAATGTTATGATTATTATGTACAATACAGTATACAGCGGCAATAGTGATCAGATATCTGATGTTTAGCGAAGTAAGCAACGGATATTTTTTTCAATCTAACATAATGCACGTAATATTTTATTCTTATTTTGGAAATTATTTAATAAAGTGTTTGAATTTTATTTTAATTCATAAATGTGTTTTGAATTGTATTCATATGGTTATCAACTGTACGATATGAATATCATTATGTTGTTATTGTTTGCATGCAACACATTTTTGTGTATGATTAAAAAAAAAACTCCTAACAAATTAATTTTACTTTTAAAATTTAATAATGCTATGTCACTTCGGCGATTATTCGTCACTAAACCTAATTTTTATTAATCTTTTATTACGATAGTATTTATTTCATACATAACATGTAATGATATGATATTTTAAAAGTTGTGAAATCAATTTTAAAAAGGATACATATTTACTCCCCTTCCCCCATAAAGTGTTACTGAAAAAATACATCCTGAAACAATATGATTTTCTAACAAATAATAAAATGTAATAACTTTAGAATTAACATAAACTTTTGTTTATGATATTATATAGCTTATAAAACTATACGTAAATTAGTTTACATTGTATAATACACAAATACTCGTATTATAAATACTTTATCGTGAGTCACTAAAATACTATTTCACGTGAGCTCTACTGCACACTGTATCATATTATACTGTTTTTACATAATATAACCACCGATAAATGTCCATTTTTCCAGAGATTATTTTTTAATTAGACATATATCATAATGTAAATGCTATGAACCATCAGAATAATTAGTATATATATAAAAAAAAAGTGTCATTTTAATTTTTTTACGTGGTAATTTAATCGTAGAATGCAAATGAATTATATGCTGAATGTTATTATTATTATTTTTTTTGAAATTCGAATTTTTCCAAATAAAATATGCACAGTTTTGTTATGAAAATAAAATTAAAATAAAAGTTAATCAAAAACTTTTCCCGTTACAGTAGATACAATGAAAAACTCGATTATAATAACAATAGTTATACATAACTCTTGTTATTATAATCGAGCTTTTCATTTTTTTCTTCCTTAGCTAAATTAACTTTCACGAGAGGGTTCTTTTTTCATGTTTACGGATATTGGTACAACGTTGACCCTGTCAAATGGAGGGAAGCTGACATTCAAGGATTGCATGAGAACGAGAATATGAGATAAGCGTAAGAAAAAATAAAATGAAAAATTGGGCAATCTATTTGACATCTAAGTGATTCTTCACAAAATGTGTTTTAACAGTGGCTTTTTTTTCGATGTTCATTTTTTTTCTTCTTTTCGGTCGCTTACTTTTTTTCCCCAAGCGGAAACATTAAAAAAGTGATGTATCGGTCCGTGTCATTTTGCGTTCGAAGACAAATTTTTTCTTTCTGAATGCTAAACTCAACTTCTGCCCTTTCCGCTTCGTACGTGACAACGTTTTATTTTTTGGCAATTTATTCTTCGCGCTTTCCTCGCGGGCGGCCACCGATGATATTATACGAGCTCACTCGTCACCTACCGTGCATTATTCTCTGTAATCACTCCACATATCTATTCAGCACCAACTCGACACATATTTAGTATGGATACAACTGAGTATATGATAAAGATTTAAGTTTTTGTGTGAAAGTTCCCTGGAAATGACATGTTACTGCTGCAGTTCAGATTTTTAAAAACGATTATTAATCGTTTATAAGTTGTTAAGCTGTAGTCATATAAATTCCTCAGTAGTTATCCGAGAGAATACCAAGAGATCTGTCGAAAAAATTTAAATTCATTGCCCGCAGTTGTTGATGAACCCGATTTTCGATTAAAGTTTAACAGTTATGATGAAAATCACTATATTTATACTTTGATTGCTCGTTTCAGGGGTTCAATAAACCGAATTAAAACAAACCGGTATTATCGAGTACTATGCTAATCGAGTATTGTTAATTTTTCATTGAAAGCTTAATTTTGAATTTGAATGTTGGTGTAACTATTATTGTTCTACGACTCGATTAACATGATTATTGACAAATCAACATGACAAATTATAGCACACCCCAGAGCCTTTCGCTCGGAACTGTTTTTCGATTATAGTATTAAAATATTTTTGTCAGTGGTGTTCAAGTATTGAAAACAAACACGTTTGCATATGATTCATGTCCGTCTCTTTTAGTTCAGCCGATAACGGGTTGTGACGTAATACTATGTTAATAATATATGATGTGATACAGTTTTCACGTTGAAAAACATTTTCACGATTCGACGTCATCGGCACAAGGCAGTATATTTTCACAATTCAAAGTATACACCACAATACCTACGTGCTGTATAAAATCATTTGAAATTTATTTTTTTTCTCAGATAAACTTTCATATTTAACAGTGGATGTATTTCAAGATCAAATAAGACCGAAGCTTATAACGAACCGGTTATTGTTGTTGTTGCGAAAAGTCAAACGGACAGGTTTTAGTAAAATACTCGTTTCGTCGACACTGGTGCACGCGTTGCGTGTAGACATTATTTCTGACGTACAATTTTACAATATAGTTTTCCGCACGGTCTATGATAATCAAAACGTACATCGACGTTTTATTAAAATTTTAAAATTGTTCGAGTGGTCCTCATGCACCATACACGAATGTACGGGTAATTACGCCGTAATCGATGAGACCGGACATCGGTCGACACATAAAAACGTGCCGTGCAGTTGCATGCATTTACACTGTCGTCACGTGTAAGTACTTGCAGGGGGGGGTCCGGGGTGCTAAAAATAAATACAACAGTTTCCTCACCGCGACCGCACGTCCGCACGATCCGCCGATGACATTTGATTGTGAACGTTTACGGGGAATTGTTCGAGTTGAAAATAGAAATGTCCAGAAAAAATTGTACCACGCGTATCTGCAAGTGGACCGGACGGTTAATTTTTGAATTGACATCGCCGGTGAAAATTGCGTTACGTATACGGTGCCGCGAGTGGGTGTAGAATATTCGAATAGCTACGCGTTGCTGTCCGTAATTCATATTAATAATGTGTTACGCACAGGGTAATAAAACGACGTGGAACCGATGTGTTTTAATATTATTTCGATAAAATGTTTTATCGAAGGCATAAATTTTAATAACAATAACATGTGCAGCGTTTAAACACACGAAACGTTTGATGACCGTAACGGTAAAAAATGCGCAAAAGGCCTTTCACCGTAAAAATAATATCATACCGTATACGTCCGACCGCGGACGGCTGCGGACTTCGTTTCACGTGCACCGAGGTCTGGGCAAACGCCTTAGTGCTGCGCGACACCTTGTGTCGGATGTTATGTAGTCTAATACGATAATATAATGATAAACCGTTCACGCGATCTGACACGAATCAAACTTCAACATCCATCATTACCAGCTGCGTGCAATTTAATATCGTTAAAGGCATTCAATAATGTCACTAGCTTGTCAAAAAATTATTCGTTTTATTATAATTCATAACTTACATTGCACATTCTCTGCGCGATGAGGTTTTGGGACGCGAGTATTGATATTATATCCATTTAAATGTATCCAATGTACCGGTTTGTCGAATTATGGCAACGAAAATATAAACGTGTGTGTGTGTGTGCATTTATGTATTACGTATTTTACGATACTGCTTTATAGACGCGCGTTATCGTTTGTTATTTTATAGATCTTTCAAGATTTTGCAATATGAATTTCGTTCAATATTTTAAAAATGAATGACGTAGTACCTATATTTTAGTTTTCATGTGAAAAGAAAAAAGAATAATTATATCAACTCATCTATGGGATTATTATTTACGTATATGTATCGCAGAGTGCACATTTGTTAATTGTTTTTATTTAATTAATACGTATTATATAATATACCGCATGTTATATTAGTTCTATAAGAATATTTTATTACTTTATATACAGTATAAATTTGACCAAATTAAGAGATGAGATCAACACAAATTCCGATGAATTGATATGCGGTTTTAATTACGTGTAAAATGTTATACTAAGTGTCTTTATTGTACTGTTACGAGAGTACTTTTTTTTTTTATTTATAATACTTTTCATCATTGTACTTGTATATTTATATTAACGAAAAAAAGCATACTCCTGAAAATATAAAATATAAACTTTAATCATTAAAGTATTTTAAGTTGCATAACTCACGGCGTATTTTTTATTTTGATAAAATTTTGAGGACAATATAATGTTTCTACGTTAAATTAAAAACTTTTATATTTAAAACATTATCCATACCGATGAAGTTAACTTTTTTTAATGATCTATATTTTTGATTAGATAATTGTTATTTCTACGATAAATCTAACATTTCAATATACTTTAGATTATTGTATTGTATTGAAACGTTTTCTGAAAAAAAGTTAGGTGCTGTAGGTAGTGCAGCTAAAGACTAATTCAGCATATTTATACGAAATAAATTATAACTATCTCTGGAATTTATCTATAGTTATTTTATCCATTTACAGTAGCGTAGTCAGTGGAGGATTAACGAGATATAACCCCTCCTCCAGAAATGTTTCTCTAATTTTGTAAATTACACAATAATTCTAAGACGTAGGTTTAATGTTATATTATGTTATCATTAAACAATTCTACAATTTCAATAAGCTAAATAATAATTAATTTTATATTTTAACTTAAGTTGAATTAACTTATTAAAATAAAAAAGTTGGTACACACGTAGGAAAATTAACCCCCTTCAAATATTTTTCTACTTACGCTACTGTCTATATAATTATAGAATTTACAATCTATATAATTTACATAATAATAAAATATTCAAAATCAAATGGATATTTTTTTCAGAATAAAATTATTCAAATTGTTAATTATATTTATTTGGTTGCTTTGTTATAAATGTACACCCTTTGGAGCTCTCTACTGAGCAAAACACTTTTATTTAGTTTAAATATGATCACTGATGTATGATGACCTGTTATGTGGATGATATTATCATATTATACGAGTATATGATACTCATATATACTCTTTCTCTTTTCCTTTCTACGTTCATTTTCATAACCACTCTTACAGCTTTTGTCTTTTCTTGCCTCATCGAATGTTATAGTCAAATTGATAATAATAATAATATGTTGTCAATTGTTCAAGTAATAATTAAATATACATCAAATGCGTATATTTAAGAGTTGTAACTTTACAAGCATTGAATAAAAAGTAGTTACTGAAAACGACAATTTTATACAATTATATGTTTAAACATGATGACTTTATTTTTAATAAAATATTTTCGTTATAACAATTTATTTATTGTACCTATTCATTATTCAATAAACTAATAAAAAACTCGTGAGTTGGTATTAAAAACTTCCTCTGTAATTACATCATCATTATTTTTACTGTTAAATTTTATTCATTTTATGCAAAAGTTTTAGCATAAGCTACACATGATTCGATCCTAGTCAATATATACAAATATATTTCATAATATTATGAATTTTCATACTATGTCCTCATATTACATGGACCAGGAACCATTTTTTTTCTCAAAACTAACGTTAATATTCATTTTAACCATTTTATTCCAATAAAAAAAAATTGGGTATTATTTATCATGAAATATAAAAACAAATGTTGGAACATTATTAACAGTACGTAATAAAAATATATTAGTAAATTATATTAATTATCATGTCTACGCACACGTACGGCGTACGTATATATGTATTTAGTGTTGACTATTAGGTACAAGTACTACCGGTTAACTGTCAATAACCTCGTCAATGATTATCCACCCTAACGAATTAAGTATTTTCGTTGTATTTACGAATAATGAATAGACGATGCGGGTTGCTTCCACATGATAAATATTACGAGACGAATAATAGTGAATAATAAAAATGAAACGTCGATTTGTAATTAATTCAACATTAATTTCGAAAAATAATTTACAAGAAACAATTCGTACGTTTTTATAAAAGTGGTAAGCTGTGTTATAAATCAAATTAAATCAGATCATAATATAATCATTATTACCCACTTAACAATAATATAATAAATATGAAAAAATTAATAAAATTTTAAATTCGTATTTTTTATGGTTGTGGTGCTTAATGTTCACATTTAATATTTAAATAATCAGCTGCAACTAAAGGCCGAATTCAAGAGATGAAATGTAATTATTTTTGAGTATATTTTGAAATATGATAGAAAGTAAACTTGATTATAATCGATAATATCGATTGATAATGACAAAATAATCCTACAACAATTTATAATGGTTTTAGAATGATTTGAAGAATTTTACTGAACTTCTTAAACAACAAATACTATTCAACATAATAAAATTAATACAGATGTAAGGTACTTGCATATCTCTGCTTATTATGCTTCTATATTATGCTATAAATAAAAAATATTTCAAGTACCTACTTTAATTTAAATTGATTATTTTTCAGGTGGTTGGTGATTTTTTCGAAAAAAAATTAGAACATATTGAAATAATCTACTTGGTCTAAAAATATATCAATTAATATTAATTCACACAATGAGTGATGCAGTCTGAACATTTGACCCTAGTTGTTTAATTATTATTTTTAAAGGAAGCCTACTTAAATATCAATATACACTAATAATTTTTTTTAACTATTTCTGTGGATTATCTTTTTAAATGTTACGAAAACTAATTTTATTTTTTTAAATCGGTTTATTGGGCACTAATATTTCACAGATAAAACGGTGTTATTTATAGGCAAAAATTAAGTCAGTCCTAATTGAATATTTAAACACTTATTTGTGTACGGTTCACATTTTGTACATCTTATGTAGCTATAGTTGTATACATAATAAGTATATATTAAGTACTCAATTGCTTTGTTATTATTAAGTGGTGGGTTAAATATTTGAGACTAAAAGTGGGCTCTGGATCTATCACTAGCGCTAATATATGACTCTGCAATTCATGAATTTAGTGAACATGGTATATATTGAACAGTTATATTGTATTGATCTGTTAGTAAATAAAAATTTTAAAAGGTACTAAGTTCCAAGTATAAGATTTTTGTTATGTTAGTCGCATAAATATTTATATTTTACATTTGAAAAAATTATAAGTAACTGTGTTAAAAAAACAAGCTTGGTTAGATAACCTTAATAAATTAGAATTACCTTTCAATAAAATGTTCTACATATATCACACGAAATCGTTAATTTATTTTTTTATGTTAAATAGAAAAACATAGTGAAATAATGTTATTCTTTTAATCGAAAAAACTTTCAAAATTACTTCATATGATTTTTCGATTGTTCGATCATATTTCGTGTCCAATTTTCATTCTTATGAATTCATACTGCAAGATAATTTTGGTGTATATATAACACCTAAATGTAAAAATAATATGAATACAACATAATCAAAACTTCAATAATCAATGAAAACGTATTTTGATTTATTAAAACAATACCAGTATTGAAGCAGCACAAGTTTAAATCTCGTATGAAATTATTATAATAGAAGTAGTTTGTTTTAAAGTGATCGATATCGTCGAAGCTTTTGATGCATATAATTTTTATTGTTCAATCTTAAAAGTATTAAGATTGATTGGCAAAAGTGTGAAATTCGGACGCTTAGTTACTGAGAGCGGTCGGTTCAATAGGTTTCATCTGTATTTGTACTTTTATCGTACTATATTTTTATAGACTTCTTCTTGGACATGATGTGTGCCTTATCCTTGTACTCAAAAATATATATACACACCGTCAGTGGGTCGTCGGCATTGGTTACAAAATATATACATAAACCAACGGCGTGGTCGGCTCTCGTTCCCGGATCATAATAACTCTTCGTCTACGAAGACGAAACCGTCTATCGCGGCATTGCATCACACACACATCTCATAATTCAAATGGAATATATGTTTATGCGTCGGTATATGGGATCTCGCGTGTTCTTGGCATTTACGTGACTTTATTTTATGGCCGTCCCTTTTATATTCATGTGTGAGCGTGTGTATTTATATATACGATACTATATCATACTCGTTTTTTATTTTTACTTTTTTTTACCTACCCTACCCCGTTTCCTGTGTATGCGTTTATTATTTTATTTTTTTCCCCATATTATTTATACAGTCATAGCCGTGTCCCTTGAATATAATATGTGTATAATAATATATAATATGGGGAAAATATATATTAATATATGTTACGGTAAAAGTACGAATAACGGTAAATCCTAGGTTTACCGACTGCGGTCGGAAAAACCTACGATACACAATATAGTTTGGTCAAACCCCGAATAATTTTTATAGTTCGGACTTTTGCAAACGAGGTTTGGTAAAAGTCCGAAATTTTTCATTAATCATGTAATATTTTTTTTTCATCCTTATACTCGTACATAAAAACGATTATTATTATTTAAGTATATTAGCTACTATATAAATTACTACATACAGGCATTTAAATGTCGATCGATTTTGGGAATTTTAATTTGATTTTTATAAAAATCATAATCATGGAAGACCTTGACATATGTACCTATTATTACTAGTCAATAAATTATTCAAAAATGTAACTACCTATGTGTTAAAAGTTGTTACTACTAAACAATATGTTGTACATCCAATTTAGTTTATGATACGGAACAGGTTGTAATACGGATAACAGATTTTTATCCAGCCCTATAGAAAATCATTTTACGAGCAGTATTCGTTTTAGAATTGTCGTGAATAGTATATTACTATTAATATGTCACTTGAAATACGGTTTTACAAACTTTTAAATGGTGTTGTTGGAACGAAAAATGAAAAAAAAACTCTTTCTACATAACTAGTGAAAAATATGATGAATTATTGAATGAAGTCAATGAAGTGGCTAATACAGTAGGTAACTAAATTTTTTAAATAATAATAATTATTATCTTTTTATACGAATATAAAGCAAGATAAAATTTTACCAGATCTCGTTTGCAAAAGTCCGCACTACGAAAATCATTCGGTGTTTGACCAAACTATTTTGTGCACCCTAGGTTTTACTGACAGCAGTTGGTATAACCATTGATTATATAATAGACTATTATATAATATATTATATCTATATAATCTATATAATTATATCTATTATATAATCAATGGTATAACTTAGGATTTACCGATATTCGTACTTTTACTGTAACATATACTATATATATATATATATATATATATATATATATATTATTATATTATTATATTTCTCTTCATGTGGTGCAATTTCCGTCGCAATCTACGTGTATGAATTTAACATGACGAATCGTGTCAAATTTCATTACTGTGAAAAACATACTCATAGTATCACGACCTACTGTGTGTTTCGTATACCTAATATGTACACCGTGGTAAGTTTTTACTACCATCGCTAATATGCGATTATTATATACCTGGAACGAATGAAGTACACAAAATACCAGTCTGAAAAGCTTGCGCAGATACTCCATTATACATATTGTTCACTGGGTAGTAATGAAAGTTGAATTAGGATTGGGTCAATAGGAATCTATGTATTTTATTTGTCTTACAATTAATTAGACAGGAACACAAACGTAGCAAATCTGCGTTTAATAAAACCAATATTGTGTTTAATACTTTTAATATTATAATGTAAACTATTGTCAAGCTTTAAACTTAGATGATAATTTTCGATATTTATACATTGAATTTTTATATTTTAATTTAAAAATGAGTAATGAGTTTTGTTTTTAATTTGTAATATTTAACAAACACATAACTCAATTAAAAATTAAAATTTCGTAAAAACTCAACATATGAACACAGACGTTGTTATAAATGATAAAACAGATTTTTTGTAATCAGACCCGTTCGCAAGGGGATTTTGGGGATCTAACTCCCCCCCAATGATATTTTTACAAACATTTTTACTTAGAATATACCTAATCCTTTAGGTATTAATTATTTAAATTATTTAGGAATTTATTATTTTGTACAAATTAACTGACTTGAAAATGTATAAATGGTTGTCTATTTTGCTGTAACAGTGTAAATTTTTTCGATTTTGGTGCCTTTTTTTATTTAATTTACAGGCATTTTACTACTTTGATTATCGTTATAAATGCAGCTATTGTTGGAAAACATTTTTATTGACATTTATTGATTTTTGATCTTAATATTTTTGATCATGAATATTCCAATTTTATTGATTTTCTATCTAAGATAACGCATATAATTTAAACTCCTCCTTGAAGATTTACGCGCATGGTACTGACTGTTATATAAAAGCTAATAACAAAAAAATCTATTCAACACAGATTTGCTATGTTGCACTTATGTAAGACACAGACAACATATCACAACATATCTTACTTCTATAGTACATATAAGTAAATATCGCACATCGAAATCGATCATTTTTTATTACATAGTCCAGTGATAATGATGTGAAAACGGTGAACTTAAACTTAAATAAGTTAGTTTTTATCACCATTTTCTATTGTTTTGGAGTGTTTTTATTTATATACTTATTCGTATGGCCAACTTGAAGCGTTGTCTAATACTGACGTGGAAGAAGTTGATTGAAATCACGAGTACTTGCACCATAATCGTCGAACCACAATGCCTAAGGTCATTATGAACGAAAAAGTACTCAGTTTAATTGAAATTCGATGAATTTATATATTATGTGTATTATTTTGGGTATGATACTCAGATTTTTTATTTTCTGTTGGAAATGTTAAAATGTGAACGATTGCAATTATATAGAATTCCTTCGTATTTTCTTCCGAACATAATATTCGTGGGGTGTATCATTCTATAATGCTACTCTACACACATGACTTGATTTTTCATCATTCATTGCCGCGCAACAGCCGTGTTATTTGTAGCATATCATCCGACCATTTCGAATACGTTTTGTTGGCGCTTATTCGAAAAAGTTTTTCATTATCGAATAAATCGTGCAACGAAAAAGTACCAACAATATTCATTTGGTACTCTCAACTATGGTAAAAGGTTGTCTGTATAGCTAAAATAATTTATGGTTACAATAACCATTTTCATGGTTACTGCAGCCAAACATTTTTTTCCGTGCAGCGTGGATTCGTTTCACCGCGGGACGTGTACTATGAACGATAAACAGGCGAAATTGAGATCGTTTTCAGAGCGTATTCGTGGTTTTGCAAACGAATACGCCCACATTACACGTACGCTACTTGATTCAATTCGGTCAGTTGTTTTGAACGTAGTTCTGCTATGGACGTGTGTCTCCGAAACAAACGAGACGGAGACCGGTGTCAACGGTCGCTGCACACGCGCAGACCACTACCACCACCATCATTCGCGTTGTTATTTCAATTGTTACAATTATTATTATTATTATTTTGTTGTTTTTACAATGACGAGCGTTGGTTTTGACGGAAAGACTCGTCGTGGACTTTGCATCGATAACACGCTGATGGAATAACACGCGACAGTACCAATTATTATTGCCAGTGTGTGTTCATATTTGCACATTGCTGAGAAGGGTGTAGTCACGAAATCAGACTGCAGGGGAGTGGGATATAAGTAACCGGGGAAGCGTTTGCGCAGGAGAGAAGTGGTAGTAGATGCGGTTTGCGTGAAAAAAATTATTATCAAATAAACTCTTAGCGTGCGTGTAACAATGACGATGGTGGAAATGTGCTAGGAGAACGTATAATTGTATAAGAGCGCGGATACAGAGGAGCAAGAGAGATAGAGTCGGATAGATCGGAGAGAATAAGAGAGAGGGGGTGAGGAGAGAGAGAGATTTCAGGACAAAAAATTGATAATGCCCTGGCACGTGCCGCATATGGTGTTCGTTATATGCTGCCGGGAACAATGACGTTAGTGGTCCCTCGATGTGTTACAGTGCAAAGTTTTCCGTATACGCATTCTCCATTACACATGATGCGTTTTTTTTCTCCTTCTTTTTAGCCTTCTATTTCACTTGTACATTTCACATTCTAATAAGCTAATGGCACGGTATATACAGTAGCAGAGTAGCGGCGTATAGTGTTTTCGAGATTGTTAAACTTGAAATGCAATGGGTTTTTTTTCGTTGCGTCTGCTGTACATACGTTTCGCACAGATTGGGTTTCGTCGGTGACGGAATCGGAAACAATTCAAATCATTTTTTTCTTCTGGTTAAATTTAAACCCTATAAAAAAGAGCGAATGTATAATTTGAAATAATATATTTATATCGATAATATATCATATATTATCGTTTGATCTTAAGCATAGCACATAAATGCGAATCGAGTGCTGCACGTTTTTTTCTTCCAAGTTATAACGCTCCGCGTTACCCGCAGCTGGTTTAATAATAATGATAATAATTTATTACCGAAATATTATTATTACACGATGAGACGGTCGTTTCATTTTTCACCGGAGGGTCGCGACTGATGAAGTTTGTTTGTTTAACGACGACGTTGATCGTTGCGACGTTTATTAGGTTGACGCAATGGCGAACGACTTAAACGCGACACCGCGAAATAACACTCAATATACGTGTCTTGGTCTTATAATATAACCACAGCAGCCACGAGCAAATGCTAATTTATCTCGAGTGTTGCAATAAGTATAAAATGATTAATTGCTCGGAGATAAATATTATTTGAAAATAAAATATAACTCCCCGAAAAGTTAGACAGGTACCTATAGTTGTTTATTTTATTATATATTCACGGCACTCGAGTGATATTATGAAATTATCCAATTTGCGGTTACTCATTGCATAAAAAAATACATATTTTAATTTTTTTTCACTCACGACGTCAACTGTGCAGTGTAATAAACACTCGTATATATCGATATCGTGCAGTGACGGTAGTTGATATAATCAATGGCGATTGATTTTCTATCATGAATTACGTGCTATGTATATATTGATAATATGATCGCTGCAATTGTTTGTCTGTAATAACAACGTATCAGCTATTTGTTCATAAATAACAAATAAAAAAAAAAAACACTAATATTAATACTCATAATTCTGTCTCGTGGCTTAAGTTATCGCTTCAAAAGGAAAAAACATTCCAATAACTCACTGTAAAATATGATTAATTTAGCAGGTACCTGTACAAAATATATACATAGATAGATATACATATGTGGAAACGGGGTCATAAGATCATCAAAAAAAATTAATATATAAAGTAAAGTTACAAAAATCAACTTAAATAATTTACATATACGTATTTTATGTGCACAATATTTGATTTTATTTATTTTTTATGAACAACGCACTAAACGTGAATTGATCGGTATTAATAAGTGAACTCGTAAAAAATAAATTATCTTATCATTATTACTTTGTAGTAAAATAATACCTTATGTTTTGATATTTTCATTTATTCAACTATGATAGGTACTCTTTCAAAATATGTTCAATTTTATATGCGAATCCATCGTGCTAAATCGTACTGACTGAAAGGAATAAACGCATACATATTGTATTGACGTGGATTTTATTGCATATTATGTCAAAAATAAATCCATTCGTAGTACTATAACATTTTTACAATACCTATACAACACATATAATCGTTTTATTATTTGAGTTTTTAGTACTATTATATGCATACAATTCTACTTATTTGATTAATATTTAATCGAGCTTGTATGCCCTTAATTATCAAAAGGTTGAAAGTCTTAGCTCGCGTGAGATACAGAGAAAAGAACAGAACACCATTGCTATCTTTAAACGATTTTGAGTGAAAGAGATCGGGTGAATTAGTTTTTATTTCTAAAAACGGTTGATATAGTAGAAAACCCAAATTTCTTATTAAGGTACGTTGAGTTATTAATGTTATGACTTTGGCAAATAAAAGAGGCATCTAAAATACAATAAGCATAAAACATTTTGTAACCATGAAATTTCTTTAGCTAATTAACTGATATAATTTAATGAAAATTCCTAAAATATCCAATTTCATCAATATTTTATTTTGTAATGCTCATAAATCATTTTTGCTACTTTTCAGCAATTTTTTTTTGGGTAAACAATTTTTTGAATTTTTAATTACAAAAATGTACTGTATTTTCGTAATTTTTTCGTTTCTTTAAAATTTAATATTTAAACGCACCTAATTTTATTTTTATAATTAAACTCAACTTTTGTTTTAATCTGTCATATATATGAGAAACTTTGTATTACATTTTCGGACTTTTTTGTTAAATCAAAATTATTTTATCAACATTTCTGTAAAAAAACTGAAAAAACATGAAAATTAACATTTTCTATTAATAGTTAAAAAAAAATAAAAAAAATTGAAAATTACACAATCTGTAGCAAACGGTATGCAGTGAAAATGCCTTAGCACTAAAATTATTTTATTTTGAGTTAAGATAACAATAAAAATTCAATATTGATGCAAATTGGTATGCCAAAAATTTTTAAATCAGAAACTTTTAGTGATAGCGGTAATCAGAGCAATCCTTTTGTTCGAAATAGTGTATTCATAAACAATAGTGCGTGATAAAATAATGTGCGATTTCTAGTTAAGGTTCGAATCTTGGTTGAAATTCTAAATTTTTTTAATTATTTTTTCTATTTCATCAATTATTCAGAAATAGTCAGAAACTTTTTATTTGGTTATAACCAAAGTATTTCTTCTATTCGAAATCGTGTATGCTAACAAAAAAAGAAATACACTTTATGTTAAAAACCAATGCATTCCTAGTTTCTCTCAGAATCTAAAATATTTAATTATACTAATGTAAATTGCAATCGAATAATACATTAACTGGTATACTTAATATTTTAATAAACATTTTAAAAGTATTATTTACATATGTACTATACATAGGTACATCATGCAATAAATATTTTTAAACTTTTTTAAATTAAAAATAAAACTACTAGATTGTTTTCGATAAATTAAGTGACAAATTACCATGAAGATTGATGAAGCGTAAGCTTACAAAATAAAAAACCATATTAATTAAAAAGGGATCTGTATTTAAAACAAAACCTTTGTAACTATAGAACATTATATTCATTGCGCGTAACAAAAAAAAAAAAAAAAAATCCGAGTGGTATTTACAAATTCCTGTAACAAATGGGTTAAACGAATGCTGTTTTTTTACCCACCCCGAAGATCATTCTTCAGCTGTAGTTGATTTATTATTTTTACTAATAATAATTTAGGCAATTTTTAAATTTTTAAATGCCAGTCTATTGCGTGGATATAATTTTTTAAATGTATTATACTTTCCCGTGTTAAGAGAATCATTATTGATAAAAATAAAATTAATTGTTTAATAAATTTGATAAATCACTGTAAACGTAGATTAAATTACAAACCATAACTGACTTTGAATTTATGATACAAAATATGCATATTTAACATGGTAAGCGGTATTTCGTTCATTTCAATGAGAGTATCACACGGTTCATTATAAAATTCGCATAACTCACGTTCCCAAATCAAATTCGGTGCAAAAATTACATGCAATATAATTCGCGGTGCAGACGATTATTCGTACCTGTACGGCGGAATTACATTATAATAATGACACATCGATAATATGATATTATCCGGATGAACCCTCGCATAAATCTACGATGATAATCTACAGTACTTATGACGCGTATTATTATTATTATTCTCGACGGGTGATCAATTATCACACTACCCCACCATCGTCGAGGGACACCGTGCGTTTTGTAATGACAATCGGTTTTTTTTCCGCCACCATAATATGGACTCACTTAATTTATTCATTTGTGTGACGTCGTAAAGCTCGTACTGTAACAGAACACCCCGCGCTGCAAAAGGATTCAAATGGACACACGAATACCATGTTTATATATGCCATACACGTATGTATATCGAATAAATGCAGGGAACGAAGAGACGACTGCGTACGAATTTAGGCCATGGAAAATTACACGGGCGGCTCATCTATCAAGTCCGGTGCACATTAAGACGAGGTTGCTGCAGCTTCACGAGCAAAAATCGCCGTCTCCCTATGCTTTTGCCTCAAATAGAGAGAGAGAGAGGAGAGTGATTAACTGTTCGAAATCAGTCTTGAAATTAAATCTAACCCTCCAGTAGACATTCACGCATACACATATACTTGTGCGTTAATAAATACCATTCTTTCCCGTCCGTTGTTTATCATTCTCTTTCTCTCTCACTCCCTTGCACGCACATATGCATTTATGCATTTCTAACGGACATCTGAATGCAAGCATGTGCGCGTGTGTACATCGTGGCACACGTATATTACATATTATTACATGCTATTGCCGAGCGAAATGTTCTCCGACATTAATCAGTTTCACCTTACCGTGGATGTACATACTATAATATATATATATACGAAAGCACTATCCTAGTCCGTCATCGTGGTGTGACACACAATTATTATTATTAAAACTGCTGTGACGTAAAATGGTGGCTACTTTAATAGCTATCACGGTTATTACCAGCGGAAGCGAAACGCAATCTGAGAATATTTTCCAGATAGATTTTTCAATTTACTCCGCTTAACTTTTACAGTCCAAGTTGTAATGAAATAATATGAAGCTCATCCCATGTATATGCAATCCGTGATTCGATAAAATTACAGCTCATCGTATATACACTACGGGTATATGCAGTATGCAGGTGATTTGAACGAAGGTTTTTCGTCTGTTCTCGACCTCACCATACATATCCTGCCCAGCTTATCCTTTTGCATTACCATAGTAGGTATTATAACTGAATCCTCAAACAAGCTTATTACCTTTTCATTCTTTTTCGCTCATTTTCTTTCGTGTTTTGGTTTTTTTGGGCCAAAAATTCATCATAACACCTTTCTCACAAATCTTGTTAGATTTTGCTCGTCTCCTTTAGTTGTAGCTCAAATTTCACACGCATATAGCGTTATCGGGCGTATCATTACTTTGTATAAAGCTAGTTTAAATCTAATCTGAAGCATGTAATTATTCATGGTTTAATTTTTGTTCTAACCGATGTAATATAATTGTCCTTTGTTTTAGAGATTTAAATAAGCATTTATTCAATGTTTTATTTAAATTATTTTTATATTTATTTACATAAGATTCATTAAACATATAGTATATATGAAAAATTAAGTTAAATTTACGTTAAGCTATTTTAGAATAATATCACTACTTTATTTTTTTCTGTGTATCTGAACTATTTTAAATAGATAGTACTTTTGAATGATGTTATTCGTCTACAAAAATATGGTTTCAAACAAATGTGCCTCTAAATTAGTATCCATATGAATATGCAATCACTCAAATTCGGTATGTTTAATATGTTCACTAACCAAATAATGTTGTGTGTTTATGTCTTTTTAGTATATATATATATTTACAATAATTTGTATATCAATGAGTTACATTGTTTTTGTAACTTTTTTTGATAAAATTAAATATATTCTATAGGTTTAAAAACTTCCACGATTCCAAATCGTTTAGGCTAATTTTTTTTTTTTTAATACATTAAATCGAGTAATAATATAGTATAATTTATTCTATTCGTTTTTATCATTTTTTAAACCCATGATGTAACATGTATATCATTTTTACTTTGGTATGTCTTTGAGCACAAATATTTAAAATATGATTTTATTTCGTAGCAAACAATATAAGTTTCTGAATATGACAAAAAAAGGACTTAATTTTATTTCTTTTTAAAAGTTCTTCAAAGTGTATAGTTGGTACCTATATTGTTTCTAAAAACAAATATTACATTTTTGTTGTACGAGTACACTTCGAAAAAATTGATACAAGCGCTTATTTTCAGAAATGTCAATAAAAAATGTACATAATACATCAATCAATTTTATAAAGTAATTTATTTTTAATATAGTTTGCATCCATTTATGATGTACATTTATTATTATTGTTATTAGGTTTTTAATAAAATAAGAAAAAATTAAATTTATTGTAATGAAAAATTATATTCTTATAGAAATAATATAATAATATAATATAATATATTCTGTCGTTACACACAGAAGAAAATGTGATTCAAATGAAATATATTCAGAATCCTGATAAATCCTATTTTCGGGTAAAAATATTATTTTAAATATTTTTGACATATATCTTGATTTTTTCGATTTTGATTTTCATGATCTTCAACTACACAAAGAATTTAAAAATTTGTCTTTATTCTTATGTATCCTTCTATAAGTACTATCATACTGTTATTGATGGTTAAATTTCTGTTGATTTTTATTCTATGCATTATATAGTCTAGAGTATCCTATGAAGATATGAATATTGAAAATATTCATTAATTTGTGAGACACTCTGTATTCCTTATGTATTGTAGAATAAAATTAAGTTCTTTACTTTATTTAACTCTATTATTATTTTTTTTTCCAGAAATAAACTGTTTAATACCTATGAAGTGAACATTCTCAAGCTTAAAATGTCTGAATATTTGTCTCGTTTTATTGATGAATAAATTTACATGAATTATCTACTTGTGGAAATAGTTAATAAAGTGGACTTTAAACCCTTATAAGTTTTACCAAAAATCATTACTCCGGTAGTAATATGATCTTGGATTAATTTTTTTGTCAGCCGAATTTCTATATATTTTATATAAGTTAATATGATATTTTGTATAAAACGAACATAAATTTTACAATATCTTTACTCTTTACATTAAACGATTTAAAGAATTTATTTTTTAAACAAATTCAATTATTAGTAATTATTTATAATAATAACATATATTATAATGTTAATACATTTTATAATTTAATCACTGGCATTGTTTGAATTATGTACGGAGATCATAGTAATTATTTTTTTTATTCTACTGAACGCGAATATTAGATGCAATATTTTAGATTCTGAACGGAGTGAAGAATGTATTGATTTTACAATGATGTGTGTTTTTTTTTTTTTTTTTTTTTTTTTTTTTTTTGTGTCTGTCGACACGTTTTGGGGCAGTAAAAATGCTTCGATTGCCTTATGTAGCAACTTTTCTGAAAGGAAAGTGAATCTATTTGGTACTTTGGGGGGTCAAAAGTTAAAAATTTCCAATATTTTTTAAATGCGATGGGAAAAACCATAAAAAAATTTGGGAAAAACGGGAGTTTTTACGCAAAACCAGTTTTCGACATAATCAAATTTTTTAGTTTGCTATAACTCAAAAACTAATCGATGTAAATACTTGAAATTTTCACCAAATGTTTAGATTAGTGTTCTCTATACACCATTAAATTTTCAAGTCATTTTGACTTTTATTGAGCTATTTATAGACAATTAAAATTTTCAATTTTTTTAAGTATTTTTTTTTTAAATAACGATAAAATTTTTTTGGCTGCCCAGAAAATCTTGAAAATTTAATACAAGGTTTCTTATAAGTTGTACCTTAACTGATAAAAAAAAATCTAAAATCGTAAGTAACAATTTTTTTTTATAAGTGCTCAAAGTTACAATTTATACGAAATATGTAAAAATCACGATAATTTGCAAGTTATTTTGTAGATAAAAATTTATAAAATTTTTTCTGTTCATACTTAAGGTTCAAAATTTTAACACGAGGTTATCTATAAGCTACTCTTCAAAAATCTTTAAAAAAATTTCTACCGGAATTAGAGGAAAAAATTTTATGACTGTTTGAAATTTAAATATTTACGAAATTGCATAAAATAGCGATTTATTCTCAAACGATTTTAAATATTTTTTATAATTCAAAAAGTATAAGTCGCAGATTTTTGAAATTTCTACCAGTTGTTAAGATTGGTATTTCCTTTATGTCATATTTTTTTCAAAATATTATATTGATTTTTAAGCCACTTATAGGCATTTAAAATATTCGATTTTTTTACATTTTTTTTTTATAATCGGTGATAAAAAAAATTTGGCTCGTACAAAATACTTGAAAATTTAATAGAAGATTCCACAGAAGTAGTTCTTAAAGTCATTCAAAAATTATTAAAATCCATAGGCACAATTTTTTTTTATAAGCGTTTGAACAGCGAATATTGACAAAAAATTACATGTAAAATATAATATACTATATAATATTCTAGACTGACAAAGATATCGGTTTTTTTTAAAATGCTCTAACTCAAAAATGAAAAACCGCAACAACTTGAAATTTTCACCAAATCTTTATATTGACGTTCTCTATACATGGTTAAGATTTCAAAGTATTTTGACATATTTTGACTTATTAATAGACAATTTAAATTTTCGATTTTTGTTAAATTTTTGTTTTTAAACATCTATAAAATTTAATTGATTGAGCGAAAACTCTTGAAAATTTTATACTAGGTTTATAATAAGTTAAACTTATCGTAACTAAAAAATATCGGTGATCGGTTAACTCAATTTTTTTTTATAAGCCCTTAATTCTCAAATTTGTATAAAATGTGTAAAAATCACGATAATTTGCAAGTTATTTTGTAGATAAAAATTCATAAAATTTTTTTTGTTCATACTTAAGGTTCAAAATTTTAACACTAGGTTATCTATGAGCTACTCTTCAAAAATCTTTAAAAAAATTTCAACCGGACTAAGAGGAAAAAATTGTATGACTGTTTGAAATTTAAATATTTACGAAATTGCATAAAATAGCGATTTATTCTCAGACGATTTTAAATATTTGTTATAATTCAAAAAGTATAAGTCGCAGATTTTTGAAATTTCTACCAGCTGTTAAGATTGGTATTTCTTTTATGCAATATTTTTTTTCAAAATATTATATTGATTTTTAAGCCACTTATAGTCATTTAAAATATTCGATTTTTTTACATTTTATTTTTATAATCGGTGATAAAAAAAATTTGGCTTCTACAAAATACTTGAAAATTTAATCGAAGATTCCACAGAAGTAGTTCTTAATGTCATTCAAAAATTATTAAAATCCATAGGCACAATTTTTTTTTATAAGCGTTTGAACATCGAATATTGACATAAAATTACATGTAAAATATAATATAATGTAGAATGTTCTAGACTGACAAATGATATCGGTTTTTTTAAAATGCCCTAACTCAAAAACGAAAAACCGCAACAACTTGAAATTATCATTAAATCTTTATATTGACGTTTTCTATACATGGTTAAAATTTCAAAGTATTTTGACATATTTTGACTTTTTTATAGACAATTTATATTTTCGGTTTTTCTAAATTTTTCGTTTAAAAATAAAATATACTTATATAATATTTATAAATAACATTGTATTATATTCTAGACTAACATATGAACTCCGTTCAGAATCGTTATTCGTATACAATGATATCTATCATTGCATTCAAATTTAACAAATCCATTATAATAATGACCTATCCTATAAGCGAGGTGCACTCCACCCCTAACTGTACAGCAGAGCGAGGCCCATCCGGTTCTTTTTATTATTTTAATTATAATTTTCTTGTTCTTCTATATAATATATAGATGATGTTCTTCTACTATATATATTATATATGGTAGAAGAACATCATTGGTATATATATTGCTATAGTCCTTTCTGTTTGTTTTCACTGTATATAAAGGTACGCTGAAAATAGACAAAAACTCGCAAAAGAGACCAGATTAAGGAACCATTTATAAAATACCTTAATTGGAATAGTACAAGGGCTTAATGATTAATCGAATAAGAATAGGACAAAGAAGGTACAACTACTTAATTTATAAATAGGGCATAGTAGACTCTCCTCTTTGTGAGTGTGGAGAAATGTAGACAACAAAATATTTAGTTGAGACGTGTCCTAGCACAAGGTTTGAAGAATGGTTAGCAAACTACATAAGGGTTGTCCGGTCACAGTGAAATGACTTGAAGACCATGATATATGTTTGTGATTTTTATTTTCGTTAGCACTGATGTCATTATAATTGTTACTATGACTTATTGATTGATATTTTATTTATTTAATTCGATTAATTTTATCTATACTTTTCTTTTGTCATCTAAAAAGTAGTCAAATATCACATGCAAATAATAATTATATATGTACATAGATGTTATTAATGTTATCGTTTTTTTAATTTCAATATCGATTTAAAGCTTAAGTGTTAATTCAGATTTGATTAAACAAACATAAATAGTTTGTTAAATTAAAATGATCTTACTCGATTTTTAATTTAAAGTATAAATAAACGCCTTATGATAAAAATCGTCTCAGATTAAGTTATACCTATAACAAATTTTATCAGCTGTTGATTATCACTGTAAAGATACTTATGAACTTCAAACAAACCATTATATTACCATTATTTTTTTTGAGTTCCAAAGATATTCTTGAAGTCTTAAAATCTTCATAACCACAGGCGTACGCAGAATTTATTCGCAGGTTTTGCGATAAAAAATATAGGGTATCTTACAAAAAAAATCACCGAACCTATTTTACAACTAGAGATAAGATATCCATTGTAATTTTATCGAATTTATAAGAAAGAATAAACAATTTATTCTAAAAAACAATTCTGGGCTATTAATAATTTTCTTTTACCACATATAAGATTCAATCTACAATCTAAGTTTTTACTAATATACTACTTAGCTTCTTTACTTCCCTCAGAATCTAAAACCATACATAGTTTTATAGTAGAATATTATACAGCTTACGGTAGTAATAAGTAGTTTGTAGAAATTTTAATTATATTATATTATATAATATAATATATTAAGTAGTTTGAAATTTGAATTATTTTATATTATATTTCTGAAAGAAAATGTATAATTCATTAAAGTTTAAGTATATTCTACGTTAAATGTTTTTGAATAATTTTCATATATTTATAATGTTGTTGTTTAATGGAGAGTATTTATTATCTAAAATTCAAGTTTTTTTTTTTATCAGTAGACATGTTTTGAATTCATCTATTTACGTACTTCTTCAATATTAAATTTTTGATGATAACTTTTTGCTAAATAAATATTAACATCAGGAAATCAATATGTTCTTGTAATAAAGTGTTTCTAAGTTTAAACTTCACAATAGACAATTTAGAAAAAACCCTCTCGCACGAACAGTTTGAGCATCTTGTCACAAGTATTATTACGAATTGTGTTAAAGCTTTATAAAAGTTTGAAAATATTTTTCGGTCAGTTTCTGATAACTAATTCAGTCGTGCTAGAATTGTTTTAGTTTAATTGTTATTTGTTTAATTTTTATTGTTTTATTTAGAAAGTTTTATTAGATGATCTATTGAATTAATAGATGAACCTAAAACTTACTATTTCTTATTTTTCCTCTATGTGTTCGACTATACAAACATGGTATGCAAGATAGTTCTTCAACTTCCACGTCGGTACCATGTTGGTAGGAAGGTATACTTATCTATGGTTGGCACTGAACGGAATGAATACCGAAACACAGAAGCGCTTCTGACACCACGATTAGTGGCGATACTTTTTTGATGGCACTACCTTGCGTTGTTATAGTGGCTTTGTGTGAAAGAGGACGAAGTGCGTTTGATGTAATATCAGTTCGATTGAGTTATCCAGATTTGTTTTTGTGTAACGTGATAGTGTCTTGTAACAAGTAAAAGAATAAAATAAATCCCAACGAGAATAACTGATAGTATGATTATATATATATGGATAAGCGGACGGAAAATACTTTTAGATACTTTTCGAGAACAATTTTCCAAATAACATTATTACTTTGACAAATCGAATTGAAAGAAATTATTGTAACAGTATTTTTTCGAGTAGGAAATAAAATGATTGAAATTTTAGTCTGCGATCCGTGTTCGGTTATCGATTATTGACTCAGTTACTATTTGATCGATAATTATATTGATTATGATGCTACTTTTCCAACCACAGTCAGGGCAGTTTTGAACAATAATCTTGCAGAACGAATAATAAAAGTAAAGCCTTTGTTACGGACATGTATAATGAAGGTTCCCAAGATAATCACTTAACAGGGGAATACATAAATATTAGATTAAATCTTACTATTAAACGATAAACGGATGTATTCGCAAAAAAGATCACGAATACAAATGGTATGTAAAAAGAAGAAATCTGAAAGAACAACCATATAATAAAATCTTAAAGACATAATAACCATATAATAAAACTAACGTTGATGGTTCAGTAATATTGCCAAATAAATAAATTTACATAAAACAACGAGCACTTATTTATAAGAATATTATTATTTATAATAATTTATAAGAATCTTGTCAAAATATAAATCACGAGGCCAATCACTAAAGGGTAAAACGCTCTAATGCCCATAAATGGATATTTAAAAGAAACATGATTATAATGTAATTATATCCGGGTCAAGTGGTTTTACAAGAGATCTTAGTATATAAGGGGATTCTTAACAAACTAAAAATTAGATAAGTTTTAGTCCGGACATAGCATCTTCACGTCGTATTATTTTGTAAATGTTTTGACTTATAATATTTCAATAAAAAGTATTAACTTAAATTTTGAGTCATTCTTTTATCCTTTCCTCAACCATCACTGTTGAATCGACGGCACGTAACACCTTCAATTTCAAAACTGAAAACCTATCGTCACATCCCAACATATTTGCATTTTTTAAGTGTGTCAAAAATATTCAAATTGATACATACTCAAAAATCAATTCAGTGAACTTGGAAATAAAAAAAATAAAATTAATCATTAGTCAGAAATTAATTAAAAATTAAATCAAATAATATTTTAAAAAATAAATTAACTGGCTGACAATTGTGAACTGTGTATCATACAAATATGAACCAGTAAAATATTATAAATGTATTATTTTTATTCGTTAAATGTATATTTTGTATTTTGTATTTTAAATATAACTATGTTGTAATATAATGTGTAGGTGTAACTATAAATTTTTATTTTTAATCTAACCGTATACTAATAATAATCAATCATTTTACTGGACTGCAACTAGGATTATGTTTATTTTACCTGTTTTGATCCCGCCTGCAACTCAGAATTTTTTTTTATCTAATTTAATCCCGACCGCAATTCGGTATCGACCATAATTATAAGTTAAAATTACGTTTTTTTTTTTTATAAAATATTATGACCTAGTTAAAGAAAATAATTTAGTATTTAATTTAATATTTATAAGTAATAATATAATTGTTCAGTTGAGTTTAATAACATGTTTTAATTTTTATTTATTCATTTATAATTCATCAATTACCACTATTTATATTTTTAACCACAAGGTCCAAGGTCTGGGCTTTGTTTGCTCCCCCCTACCTTTGAGGACGTTTCTGATAATACGAGTAACGTTATAATAATAAAAGTAATATTAACAATAAGATAATAGGAGGATAGGATAGGGACAGATGGCAAGATTTGAATTTAGCGGTATGGTCTTAAAGGCCGAAACCAAGAAAAAGAAGAAAGAAAGAAGAATATTAACAAAAAAAAAAAAATAATAAATATATAAATAAATAAATA
This sequence comes from Sipha maydis, assembly GCA_034509805.1. Classification (NCBI taxonomy): domain Eukaryota; kingdom Metazoa; phylum Arthropoda; class Insecta; order Hemiptera; family Aphididae; genus Sipha; species Sipha maydis. The sequence goes on along the minus strand of JASXSY010002557.1, from coordinate 8,813 downwards.
AATAATATTAATAATAAAAGTGATAATATGGTAATCATAAACGGTTGTCAGCTGTTCTGTGGCGGGGGAAGAAAAATAATGAAATAGTTTGGACGGTAAATGATAATAATAATATTTTTATTCAAATTGAACCTTTTCTGCGTGAGCCAGAGAGGGCTGAAGCCGGTGGCGTTCGGTGCTGGTATAATATCGCGATGGTGTCGGATGATCAGATCAAAATGTAATCTCGCTGAACGGCGAACGATTCCCAAGGCGACAATTTATCCTTCCGTCCGCCGCCGCCAAACACCATTTAGACGTTTGCCAATAAAAACACGCGCACACGAGCGAATATGAATTTATGTCCTGGACAAATATATAATAATATTGTATGCGGATTATGAATAACGGCGACGGGACACGTTGGACGGAAAATCTATAAATATATATCAATATCGCGATGTACTAACTTCTATATTAAGCACGCAAAATGACGTGTACTTTGGGCTAGAAATACGTATACGGCAGTCGTTGAACAGCAATGCACCGGAAAACAACGCTGTCAATCGGATCTACATCTATGCACCCGCGCTATGTGCGTGCTGGAGCGTATATTGATATATTTTTGTTTTTATTTAATTTAATTATTTTATTTTATAATCGAAGTGATAAGATGATTTGAGATATTTACGATAATATAAAAATTAAAACTTGCGGTTAGACGTATTGTTCTAATAACTAATATTAAAATAAATTTATTATAAACTGTATTCTGCTCTGTTAAGAAACAATACTGTAAGTCGAAAATGAACGAAATATGAAAATATACATTCCAACGTTTTTCATAAGTAATAATTCTTCATGATTATTAATCTAGGTATTCATACTAAATAAAAAATCAGAGTGCCGCGATAATTGCAAGGGATGGAATTAGTACGAATTACCAATGTCATTAATTCCATATGCTAATCGCATGTCCTTAACAGATCAGTATACAGAGCGTGTATGAATTATACATAATAATATACATATTATAATCGTTACGATAAACGAATAAAAGTGCGCATCCGATGGTATAACATAGTATGCAAAATATTCTGTGTGACGCGGTCCCGGTAGGTAGAGGTACACCATGTACTCCACTGTCGCGGCCGCTCTTACCCAGCCAAACCCGGAGCAACGATAACACCGACCCGGCTAAACCTCACCTATCTCGTACACCGGGCAGAGTAGGGGCTTTTGCGGGAACCGGTGACAACGAACCTACCGAACGTGTGAAACGTTCTGTGCTGTTCAGACCGTCACATTTTTTGTAATAAATCAACCCATTACCACTTACTGTATTATTTTAATCAAGTCATTCATTTTTTTTTGTTATTGTTTTGGTGACTACCAGTGATGAACTTTTTTATTATTATTATTATATTTAATACGCATAATATATTGGAATATTATATCCGCAATCTCGACCGGCACCTTCGAATATTACTATTCGACGACCGCGTCACGTGTATTACAATTAAACATTGCGATTTCCCAGAAACAAATGGTGGTTGAATTCTTGGATGGTGTGTTTTTTAATAACTCCGATCAAATATCTTATATGATACAAGTGAATTAATTAGGATACATATTCATGCATATTATTCAGCCACCGTAAGCGTGCGTTATTTATTTTTAGTTGTGTCTAATAAATGGTTACGATTTTTTATACTATATATTTATATATATTATATTGAGTAACGTCAAGAACAATTGCAATCAATCATTTTTACGGTGATACCCGAAAGCACAAATCGACCTTTTTTTTTTGATAACCCAAAAACGCAAAACGAATATGCGCTCTTGTACTTTGATAGTATGTTATAGCGCAAAAATAAATTATATTACCTGAAACAATATTTTAGGCCCCTCGTACATACCACGTATTAACTTAACGTGTGACGCTTGACATTCTCCAATGGACGTGTGGCCTTACCCAGATTTCATTGACGGTTATTGCATTTGTATGTGTCTTATCGTAACACATTACGATGATGGTAAATCTAAAGTCATTTCTATTACACAAACATGGAACCAGTACAAAGAAAAAAAAATTCCAGATTGGAATAATTAAAAACTGTGGGCTTCAAATTTCAAATTTAATTTTAAGGTACCTACTCAGTATTCTATTAATTATATAGTTTATTATATTAATTCATTATATTCATGATATATGTAAATTTTAAATAATACTTAAAATTATAATTTATTTTTTTTTAACTTATTTTAATATCAGTATAAATGCTTGATTACATATTAATAATAATTACAATTTTAATAAAATACACTTTATTTTATAAAATTGATTTTCGTTTATGGTTTGTTAAAAATGTAATTGTTTTTGCGCTTTTGGTTTGCGTTCGGGTCATATTTTGCGCTTATGGGCTATAGCTATTTTTTACGATGTGATCAAGAATTAAAACGACATTTAAAATAAGGTTATGTATATAGTCATAAAATAGTAATTAAGTAATTATATAAAACTAACTAATCCTAACCTATACTAACTTTTAAGTCAGTAATATTATAATTTTACAAATATATATGATGACGAATCTATAAATTTGTTCTCATCAAGTTAAGATGTATAATAAAAGTGAGAAGCCACGAAATAAAAAGCATCATCGATAGTAGTCGTATGATTCAATCACTACAGGTTAATTGTGTCAGTTAAGTCTTGATTTATTTTTAATTTGTGTGTTTCATTTGTATATATAGAAACAATCATTTCAAGATTTCTCTTTCATCTTAACTCTGTTTTATTTAACCTAGTTACACTATAAGTTCCTGGAAATTTTCCGAGATGACTAAAAAAAAAAAACGGGCGCAGAGGCCCTCTTAATTATAAGAAATATAAAAGTAACTCAAATAAAGAAAGAAATAAATTAAATTTGAAAAACTGGTCATGCCGTCATTGGGTGGCTTCTTCCTTCACGCTATTTCATAACTTTTCTGTTTCTTACTAATATTGTACCCTTGTAGTAATATTAAACTAATTAAAAAAAATGAAAAAAGCGTTCATTATTTAAACTGATAACAAACATTTCTTCGGTTCGAACGATATTATAAACAGACATTTTTTATTATGTATACAAATAGAGAAGGATAAACGGTACCATATTACGCAATAACGTCATATTATAATATAATATACTAATATACATTATATTACATTTATATTATATTACATTATATTACATTATATTACATTATATTATATTATATCATATAATATAGATAATATTATAATCTATATTCGCGTACTCTTCAAACCTTTGTCGCACTGACGTACGTCGTGATGCGCTTGCGCTTGTACACATATAATATAAGGGTACAGGGGAAAAACGGTAGTAGTCCATTTTTTCGATTTTGATTTTATGATTTGATTCGACAGCAAATTAGGAGTAATATTGACAGTGGGAATCAATTCAGTGAAAACATCTTATCTTATCTAAAAAATCATTATGCATGTACCTACCTATGTACACATATAGTTATCAAGTGCTGCATTGATTGATTAGTAGGAATAATAATACTTGTGGCCAGTAGTTTCAGCTGACTGATGAATCTTATTGGACTCTTTGGTACATGGGATGATATCAGTGCATCGTTGAGATTTTGTATTATTTTCTTCATCTCTTCGATATCTTTTCCACGTTTGAGATCCAATTCAAGTATTCTGTTATTTGATTAAATTATTGAAGTATCATAGGGCGAATAAATGAAGTTTTTCCTACACAGGCTTAAAAAACGGTCCATTCCATGTACTGCAGAGTTATGAGATCTGCACGATTTAGCAATACGTGACACCCATCTTCAACTTTTGATTCAATGACCAAATTATTTTCACCACGATAAATAATTGTTGACAATTTATTTACGCCATCCGAGAACAGTAAAAATGTTTTATTGTCATCTGGAGTGTCCAATATCATTGATAAAATGTATATAAAAGAGTATATTCGTTTAAGAAGCAATGAGTTATTAATATATGACGAGGTGTTATGATTCGAATTATGAGTTTAAAATTGTCACTGGGATTCAATCCAATGTTTGAAAATGTATGACCCAACAAAATAAATTATAAACACACTAGAATCAATTTGTTCGATTGGTGTCATGAGCGCAATACCTAACTTATCATGTGTGAGAACTTGATGACTTTTATATGATATATTCGAGATGAACGAGGAGATTGGCTATCAACTTAAAAATGTTTTTTATGATTTATTCAATATTTAAATTAAAGTTATATTATCTCGTTACAAGCCGTGTTGACTTGTCATGTGACTGGGAAATGTCATGTTTTTAAATGATAGTTAAAACAAAAAATTTAAACTTAATTCAGATATTTATCGAACTCAAACTTCTCGCACTAATTTAACCGACATTATCAAACACGAAGTCGACACTGAAAATCGTATCTTTATACAATTATATTTTACTATCGTATTTATATTTATATTACGTAGATGCAATCGGGCTCTTCAGTTAAAGTAGTTGATAAAACCTCGGACGCATTCGGGCTTTATGATAAAAACTGCAGGTGAAATCGCGGACGTACTCGGGAAACCCCGCTTATTTTAATACGCGTGATTTAAACGCGGTTCGCCTTGCGTTCGCCCGCGATCGTTGAGTAACGGTCGAGTATACATCACTGGTCAGACTTGGCTCGAATAAAAATAACTGCCGCCGAAAAAAAATCATTGTTGATCATTTAAATTACTTCAAAGGATGACCACGGAGATCCTTTAAATCCTGAACACGCGTGCGTGCGTTGGACGTGCGGTGGGTTTTTCACCGTAACAAAAGTGAAATTGAATTTACCACATTTTCGGATCCGATGAAAGATTCAACTACATTTATATGTTATATACAAACGTGCAGAGTGTGTGTGCTTGTAGCATATACGGCCAGTTTGTGTGAGACCTCATTATTGCAAGGATTTTGTTTCGACCTGGGATTTCTCTAGGGAACGGACGAGCCGCGCCAATTGTTTCACATAACACACTCCCTTCATCGTTCTCACCAGCTCGTCCACGCGTCTCCATGTATATACATTTACGTTTGTGCCGATATTGTCCGTATATATGTTTTCGTGAAATGTTTCACTGTGCCCAGTTAAGCCACCGTAAATCTCCTTTATGATTGGAAACCTGTCGATTTATATAGGTCTGTTCAGTTTGATTGACCATTCCGCTGTGTAGCCCATACAAAAACACTGCACGTGTATAAAATATATTATCAATATTTAGTATATATTATATACATATACTTTTTTGTATATTATATATATATATATATTATACGTTTTTACCATGTATAAAATGATGGAGTAATAATATTATTCACTTATATCATTTTGCTATCGGGGATTCCGAAAGATTTTAAATTCGTCTTGGTTGTATTATTTTTCTTTCTCGGTAAAAATTCAACCTCGTATGTATTCCAAAAGAGTTTAACGGAGTAAAAGATACACGTTGAACGAACTTTGGTGCAGAGTAAAATGTAAATTCGTTGTAAAAACGGAGTTTTTGACAAGCTTTCTTAAAGCGTTAGAAAAGTGTTCGTAAGTAATGCAGAAACGTAAAATTAACATAATGAAATTGTACAAAAAAAAAGTATCTAAACTTTCAGATGTTCGACATAAAAGTGAAACTATGTACGAAGATAACTTTGAAGACATATATATATATATGTACATAAACGAGATGCGGGAAACAATGGAATAAATAAACGACCGAGTGTGTACCTACAAAAGTGCTCATTAAAAATCTGAATGTGAGCTATGTAATTATGCATGTACCTATTACGCGCCACTAAAACAGTTTAAAAGTAAATTATTAACTTTAGTCTGTAGTATATATATATATATATATATATATATATATATATATATATACATTCAACGGTATCTAGAAGTGGCGTATTCGTATTTTGAGTGTATATATTATTAATACATTTTTTATGTTTATAACTTTAATCAACGAGAAAAATCGCTTTTACCAACACGCAATGTTCGTCGAAAATATATTGTTTTTGAACGCCCGAATATTTTAATCTAGGTATATTAATCCTTTACATCGATACGTCATTCGATTTTAGATATTGAAGCTTTATCATCGTGGCCTTGTGATTTTTTATATTCTCATTTTAACGACAATATGCGTTTTATTAAAATGCACAAAAAACATATCAATAGTTGAACAGTTAACTACTTACACAACTTTTTTCTGAGCAATCGAATAATATTATAGGCTATTCGTATTTTTCTTTAATGTGAAATATAATTTGAAAGACTTTGTGTTTGAATTATTAACTATTTTGTTTCCCAATAATGTAAACCATGCAGGTTGCAGCATATCAATAATCTTTATAATTCTATTAATATTTCTGGAGTAAGTGTGTATAACTATAATAGTATACTCGTATTCCCACTGGAATCAATTCATCAAGTGCTTTTAACTGCTTTGTATTTTTATTGTTACACACATATTGCTGCGCTGTTAAAAACTATCTTTCTTATAATAATCGTAATGTATTAAAATATTATATGTATCGTTTGGATGAACATAAAATACTGTGATGTTTCGAGATTGATTTGGTATACAAGTTCTGTAGAATTTTGTTCGATACAAACGTCAATAATCCATAGGAATGTTCTATGCTCGTATACTTACTGGTGAGAAAAAAATGAATATCTAATAGCCTAATGTTATATCATACTATTCTCATGACTGTAACAATTTTTCGACGGCATGGTTTCTTATATGGAAAGCTGCTGCAGATGGTCATTATTATTTTTATAAGATCCTTGGAATCCACCAACGAAAATAATATGCGCTGAATACATAAAATAGTTTTTCTTGACGTTAACTCGGTATCACTGCTGTCGTAGATAAGATTCCGCCGTGGTCTACCAATAATCATTTATGAACACGTGTCTGATCTATCTACTCGTACGCAGTGCCGCAACTAGGTTTTGTGGGGCCCTGGTGCGAAAATGTTTGTTATTTTACCTTGTGTCTTATGATTTTTGTTTTTTACTGCCTACTCTCAAAGGTACACTATAATTTTATAAATTTTGTGGCCAAATTATTCTAAGCCGGGGCCCTTTGGTGGTGCTGATCACCCTCGGTCACCTCGATAGTTGCGGCACTGCTCGTATGTACGTATTGTACATTCGTTTTAAAAACTGAGAGCTATACGAAAAGGATTTTGGGTGCAATGTTTTTAGTTAGAAACATAAATATACACCGAAGGCCATAACGAACGATATGGTATTCGCAAACATTTTTCAATCAATGAACATATTATGACGACTAGTTCTAAACGCTGTACAATCGATATTATTAGCATCATTCAATATATGTATATGTATATAATGTACAAGTAAAAATTCTTCAATCTTATACGTATATTTGTATGTGCGCGTGCTTTATTTCGAACGCAATCAAATACTTATACGCCCACACTGCACATATACATTTACCCATTGAAAACAACGACGAATACATATATATGTATACATATACATATCACGCGTTATTGATTTCAAATTCATCTCGCGTAGCAAAACGTACGAACATGTAGTATACATCCATATATATTTATATGTATATATATATATATATATATATATATATATATATATATATATAGGCAGAGAGAGAGAGAGAGAGAGAGAGAGAGAGAGAGAGAGTTATAGATATAGAGGACGAGAAATATCTGGTAAGAGGGTGTGGAGAGGGGAGAAACATTTCTCTGCGGGATTGTCCGCACCGTATGCTGTGCGCGCGGAAGCAAAATCGAGCGAATAAAAAAAAAAGAAAAAAATATGTCAGCAAAGACCGTTCACATTCAAAAGCAAGGGAAAAACTGCGCATATATTCGGCGGAAGAAAACCTTTCGACGGAAAACTTGCACGTATTCGGGGTGTCTTTTATATTATAGGAAAATATAAAATGATTGAAAAGGCGGGCGAGGGCTACGGGGATAAAATCCCTGGATATGCGCCTAATAAAAAGGAGATAAAAATGTATTCGACGCGTTTAAGTTTATTAAAAAATTCGTTTATATTATACAATATAGTTTTTGCATCGGTGTACTCCGTACGTGCGTTACGGAAATTTATCGTCTTTTGAGAAATACGCATAAGTAATAAAATATAAAAATATTTTTATAAACAAAATGTACACTTTTTTGCAAGTTTTTTATCATCGCAACACGAGTATACATATCTAGGTATTATTGACAGTATTTATTCATTTTAATAAGGTATTTCAATCAACTTATAATTGAAATTGCAGTAATTTATAAATTTGTGCTGATTTTTGCCGCATGATCATACCTCATAATAGAAGAAAATTATCGTTTAATATCTTATTAAAATGTCTAATGTTCTAAGTCAAATTATTTTTACATTTTTCAGGTTTATATATCATGGTTTTTTTATTTACGCTTATAATTTTTAATATTTCACTAAGCAGTATATACATTTTTATCTTAATATTACATAATTAATAATTTATAAGCACGTAAATAACATGTAAATTATACGCATGTACACATAATAACTTCTGGGTCTCCACACGAGAATACTCAGTGAAGCCCAGAATTCTTATCTTGAGAAATAAATTATAATAATAATAATCTTTTAAAAATATTTATAACTTTAAATTTGACTATCAAAATAACTAACTATTATATGTATAATGAATTTTATGGTGCATCAATTATAATTTAATAATGAATATAATTATTATTATTATGTATGATAATATTATTTGTTT